>JAFMOD010001006.1:1178290-1266221 GCA_019802435.1 Corydoras maculifer | reverse complement strand
TGTTAATATTATTATTAAGCTTAACATTTTATAATATATGTTGTGATGTTTAATTTTAGAGGGGCTGGATTTTATGCAAGTAATCAAATTATATTAATTTTATATATTATATTATATATATATTAAATTAACTAAAGTGTAATTAAAGTGTAGACTACATTGCATTTAGGTGTTTTTGTGTCTTTTAGTGATGTGTTTTTTAGCTGACACTTTCTAATTGGTAAAGAAAGTCCACCAAGGGATGATGTAGAAATGTGATACTTGACAGAAACCATAGATGAGGATGAAGAGTAAAACCAGGTTTTTAAATATGCAAGAGCTTGAGTACTTCGATGTACCAGATTGCACAATGACACAATGCTTAAACAATGTACTGTATGACCATGTACATCTTTAATTTCGCTGAATGGTAGTGAGACCTTTCTGAATTTGTTTTAATCAGCACATTTATTCTCATGTTGCCATCATCAGGATTACTGCATTGATATATGCTGGGGAAATGCCGGATTTAACCCCAATTCAATGAACAACTTTTCATTCTGTAAACAGGTTTAAATCTTTGCCTAGTTTATGTATTTTGTCCTGATTACTTGGATCACCTGATCTTCTGTCTACAGTGCTTTACACACAGAGGAATTTGTCCTAAATATTTAACCAATCCATGCTGTGAAACACACACATATATACACATTGTGTGAGGCGGGCACACATGCCTGGAGCTGTGGGCAGTCTTGTACATGACACCCGTGGAGTAATTGGGGTAAGGTGCCTTGCTCAAGGGCATTTAAGCCATAGTACTTGGTGGGACCGGGAATCGAACTTGGGACCTTCTGATTGCAAGGCTGGTTCCTTAACCATCAGCTAAAGCCCATATAGCTACCACTGCAGCAATAAATCTAGAATTTTAAAGAGTATGTTTTATCTTTTTCTTCCCCGTTTTTGAATTTGCACTTTTTTTTTTTGCCAATGTCAGTTGCAATAAATAAACATTTGCTAACTTGCTACATGGAATGAATGCTTATCTCGTGCTCCCTCACTTCTTTCGTTCCTGGGAAACTTTTAGGCTCTGCCTACTAATTTTACTCATTATTCCCCCCTCGCTCTTAAATTCTTTTTTGTATGAAAACAGTGCCTATAGGGCAGACTTTTATTCCTCCCACTTTGTTTTCACATGATAAATTTGATTACATATGATGTTGAAGCATATAGCCCACAGCAGTAAAATAGTATTAAATATAATGGATGCATCCTCAAGTTTTGTTTTTGGGTCCATTCCATCAATTAATCAATCTATACCCTATGTGCATTTGGAGGTGGCATGACAAAAATGCTCTTTCATTTATTTGAACAATTATGGCCTTCTGTATGTCTTTACTGGGATATCAACACTAATCTTTGCTGAAAGCCCTACTGCTGTATATAGCAACTATGCAGAAATCAATCCCTGTTATAATTAATTATTAAGCTGTTATAATTAATCTAAATATATTACTTTATAATAATGTGACAGATTATGTGATGGCATCATTTTTAGAGCAATTAAATAAAAAAAATTACATTTACAAATAAATTGTTTGTCTTTTTGGTAATGCTTTTATTTATTGTGCTTTTGTGTTCATAGCTTGAACCACTTTCTGAGAAGATTCTGCAGCAGAGGCCCAATCTTAATGCTATACGCTCTATGGAAAAAGTTCTGGAAGCCCATAGTAAGTTAAAAAATCCCTATGTCTGAGATGTCTGAGTATTCTCTGTACTTTAAACATTTAGTTGAGCTTATTGCTTCCTCCTCACAGCTAGATAGATGTTTGATTCCCAATTGGGAATGCATGAGTTTAGTTTTGTCACTCCAGTTTCCTCCCACATCTCAAAGACATGCTGATGGGTAAATTGGAGAACAATTGTATCATTTGTAACTGTCCCTGTTGGAAATTAAACATCTAATTAAATCAAACCCCAAGACAATTCATCACTATATTATAGGCATAGCAAAGTGCTGTTAACATCTTTTCCCATGATTTTCACAATAATGCAGACCCTCTCTTGCCTTATTGCTTTTATAAAACAGTTACAAACGCATTATAATGGAAAAACAGGGTTTGATTCATAAATATATTTGTTTAAAACAAAACGATTAAGGGTGGCACGGTGGCTTAGTGGTTAGCACGTTCGCCTCTCAGCGCTAGGGATTCCCGGTTCGAATCCCCATCTGGGTGGAGTCTCCGTGTTCTCCCCGTGTCCGCGTGGGTTTCCTCTGGGTTCTCCTGTTTCCTCCCACAGTCCAAAAACATAGATCAAGTCAATTGAATCCTCAAAATTGCCCCATATAGAGTGTGTCTGTGTGAGTAAGTGTGTGCCCAGCAATGGATTGGCGCCCTGTCCTGGGTCTATCTGCCCAGCGCCCGAGATGTTCTCCCCTGGATGGGCATGGGGAATCCCACCGCGACCCTAATAGAGGATAAAGCGGGAGATAATGAATGAATGAAGGAAAATGATTAAGAAACTGGCCTTCCACAACATCATCTACTGTGTTTTTAGAGCTTCATAACTGATTGGTGTGTTCAGAGGTTTAAAGTAACTTTTACTTGTGTTTGTTTTAGGCAAGTACTGGCGTTGCCTGCAACGGAGTGCTTCGACACTGGGATACTCTCTGATCGAGGCCCAGAAGTGTGAGACAGAGGAGGCTGAGACTGTAACTGCTATGGCTTCTCTGTCCGTTGCCACCAACAACTTGGGAAGAAGGTTGGTTTGAATAGTTTGCAGTAACAGCAATTCAAATGTATATGCAATGTTGACTGATTTTCATTTTTGGATCTTTTGTGCTAGTTGTAGGTCTGAAGAGGAACCAATGGAGGAAGAACCACCACTGTAGACGCAGACTGACCTCCTTATCTCGGAGACCTCCTTGGCTCACAGCCTTCTGCTGGTGTGTGACCTCACTGCTCTCTCCACCCGTTTCATTTCGACCGCCACGTGGCACCGTTGCCCTTGAGCGCCTTTTCAGCACAGAAATCGAAACGGACCGAAGATCTCTACACATCCAAGCACACCGGTGTGGAAAGCCTCTACTGTCTTGGTCTGGCTCTGTCTACTACAGGGGGCATCTATCCAGGCCTCCAATTTGCTCTGACCGCACAGACACCCGCTTTCGAATGGGACACGGATTCACGGCCCAGATGTGAAAGCCGGTGCTTTGAAAAGGAAAATAAACTTCAGAAACTTCTCTTCATAGCCACTAATGTCCGCATGGTTCCAACTGTGGACTTTGTCATGGCTGTGCCGTTGAGTTTGATTTCTTGTCTTACTGGTTGTTTAATTTGTTTCATCTTTTCTTGAGGAGGGAAACATGACTGGTGCTGTTTCATTCCGAACTTCTGCAATTTTTTGATTAATTTTTCCCCCCATCCCCAGTTTTCCTAAGAGATGTTTGAGAGAAGGAGCTGGAGATGCGGTGGACATTATGGAGGATCTGTGGGAAAGAAGTGTTAATCCTTCTCCCACACTGGAGAGACTCTGATAGCTTGTGCCTTTTTACAAAGCTGGTGGATTTAGAGATGATTTGGAAGAACTTTGCCTTAAACTTGTTCCCTTAGGGGAAGGCCCCCCCCCCTTTTTTTGGTTTACTCCCATAACCCCCAACACCCCGCCAGTAGTGGAATGGTTGAAGGGCCTGAAGGACAGGCAGCCCTTTGGCCATTTACCTGGAATGTCCTGCAGACTTCTGCGTGTCTCAAACACATTACCTTCATTTTATTGATATTTTATTTTCAGAGGCATTTGTTGTATGTTTGCTTTTTTGTTTTGTTTTGGGTTTTTTTTTACTATACTTACATTTGGACATTTTAAAACAACATATAAGGTAGTTGCCAGCTGTGCATAGGCAAACATTGTTGGAGCTGTTTTCACTTGAACTCTACAGTGTTTCAGAGAGCAAGTGCAGCCCGATGTAGCTACTTGTTCCGACTCGATGACCAAATCTATACATTCGTCTCCGTTTACTAGCATGCACTGTTACTGACGCCATTCCTTCAGACAGGTTTGAATGCTATACCAGTAGAGGAAAACAAACTAAAAGCATGAGTGCCACTAGCTTTCAGGTTGAACTGTTTATCTTCGTGTACAACTTTGTGACTTTGGGGAAAAAAAAGATCTATCTTATTATTCCTATTTTTTCCATGTATTTCTCACAGCACACAGACTTTTTATAGGTATCAGTATCACAGTGTTAATACCCGGTTTAAAAGCGTTAGCTAAACACAGATAGCCACTTTTTCTCGGCATCTTTGAAATAATGAGAATAAGGGCTGGAAAATCTAATTTTACATTATACCGTCGAGCCTTCAGATGTTCCCAGCGTGAGGTTTCCTGCAAGCAGGCGTTTAGCAGCACTGCTGCAGACAGCCTGTTTCACTACTGGCAGGTGCTACCATTTGTGTGAATGTGAGTGAGTGAATATGCTTGGAAGTGTGTTATGTGTTGTACGATCAAGGGAGAACCCGGACCAGCAGCCTCCCTCCAGGTGGAAAGGCTAAAACACATTTGAGACGTCTGCGACACGCCGACGATCTGCATGAATATCTCTAGCTGAGCGTGTAGCTTTGCAGCACGTATGCGTTCCAGTAACGCACTTACTTCTATATATACAAGCATGCTCATTTGGACGCTGATTGAACAGTCGTTGATTTGACCTTGAAGGCCAGAATTGTTTGAAAACCCCAACTCATGTTCAGCCTCACGGCAACTACCTTCAGCATTGTTTTTACAAAAGTTCTAATGGAAAGCGCTCATGGGAGAAAGGTGTATTAAGGAAGGAGGCCAGACTTGCAGTTACAGTCATTTTTATTGTCTTAATGGTATACAGCATGACTACTCCATTCTGAATTGCCAGTTGTTTTGTTTGTTATTTGCATTTTCCATTTTTGTTTTTTTTTTATACATTGTTTTTTGTTGTTGTTTCGTTTGTTTTAATTTTGTGCGTCTTGCCCTGTTACACTCTGTACAGTCGACAATGTTGTTTTACATGCTTAAAGATTTTAAGACCATTGTTCTCTTCGAGAGCAGCCTTTTTACATATGCGCTGGGGTTCCGCTTTGATTTGGGAGAGCAAAAATGAGATGTTTCTACTTTGTATAATGATAATTCCAACGATTGTGTATTTACTATATGTTCTGTTCATAGTAGATTTATATATGAAAAGATATATAGATATATTATAAAAGATTACCTTCTCCCTTGACCATCGTTAGAAGTGCAAGTTGATTATGCTCATGTTATCTCTCTGTAGACTCTCTTCTCTCCTCTTGGCTGCCATTGGCTCAGAGCTGGAACCTGTAGCACTACACTGGTTTTACTTTTGCAGGCCAACTGCATGTCGTAACACAGACATAACCAGGATCACTAAGCAAACCTACTGAAAGCGCAAACCTACAGACTGACTCAGTGACTACACTGGCACGCAAGTCTGTCACGTTAGACCATACGCGATATGGATACCATTCTCAGTTTGTGAAAAGGCTTCTTAAAGCACTTGGATCAAAATGCATTTCTCAGTATACTCCAGCATGTTCATATGTAGAAAATCTGCAGTAGACATAAACTGTAAAACAAAAAAATAAAAGATAAATATACATATATAATAAATATAATACATATACAATATATAATTCATAATACACATTTGATGTGATATCTTATTGTGTGATGTGTTAAATATACAGACTAATGCAGCTGTTTTCAGCAATGATATGAATTTAAACATCATACTTGTGTATTTTAAGCCGATTGTAATCCAGTTAGTGGGTTTTTAGTGCATGTGTAATGTTATATGGAACAATTTCTTTCTTTCTACAGAAAAGTATCAGTAATATCAAAACACTGTGCTAATGAATACAGTAACCAGATCACTGGTGGTAAGGATTTGCTTTAATAGTTTTGGCAAAAAAAATAAAAAAAGTATTTTTGTCGTTGGCAAGTTTTTACAGATGCTGCATATTGAAATACAGGAGAATAGTACTAAATAATATTTTTTTTAAAAATTGAATTGATTCATGCTGCAGTTATTATTTTGTACATGTGAACATGCTCGTCAGAGGATTTAATCTCACTATGCCACATGCTTAGTGTTGTAGTGACCCTTTAAAAGCTTCCGTTTCTGACCTGCCCACCGCACGTCTAATCACTTTGCAATAACAGCCTGAACGATGGCAGCCTTTTTCTTTATTTATCCTGTAAGGACCTTTTTTCTGGTTTATCTACCCGGCATTCAAATACTTGTCATTTTGTTGTTGTTGTTGCTTTAACAAAGCAAAAAGCATTCCTTTTATTTCAAGTTTATTAGCATTTATTTTCCCATCTGTCATTCCTGCTTATTTGCCATTAAATCTGGGCCGAGCCTTGTTTATTCGAAGGCCTGAGTAAGTTTTTGTATGGATCTCTTTGCTCCACCTTTGTCGTTATCTGCATGGTTTAAGTGTCGGCATGCCTGTCTGTCCTTGTAACATATTTGCACAACCGATGAGCACTGTAGGACGAGACTTTTCCAGCATCGGCGAACGCTTGGGACACGACTGCTATCTCTGTTCTGTGGTCAGGAAGAACGATGCTCCTCGGGTCCAACTCACGTGCTTTTTACTTGTAAAAAAATGAAAAGAGGAAGCTAAGCAATTTAAAAGCATTTGAATATTTTGCAAAACAAACTATCTAGCACTTGTGACATACAGACAACAAATTTTATTGTATTTATGTAGAACCTTGTTTTAGGTGAACTACACACTACATATTATGCCTGTGTGATATATCTATTTTTTTCCTTCCTCGGGGTGTATTTGAGGGTTGAGTGGAGAGCATCTGGAGTCATCAAAGGGCTTCTCTCAGATGTTTGACAGGTATGTCATCCTCAACCTGTACTTCCCTTTATAGCCAGTAATATATCTATGACCACTGTGGCTTGAGAGCAGTTCTAGGTTTACAGACGTAAGAAATGCATATTATTTTTATCACTTTGTTTTGAGTTTGTTTCCATTGTTACAGAGGACTTTTTTCTTGGGACCTTTGCTCTAACATTTGTCTTTGACATCAACTATAAAGTATCTTGTTTTGGAAAACCACAATGTCTTGTTTTTATTTCACCAGCCGCAGGAACTTTATTTGGCGAAGAAATTATTTCTTGGAGAAGAAACATTGAGACTAGAAAAGCTTCAGAACAGGTGCCAAGTGTTTTTTTACCAAGCTTTGTTATAATATTTAGTAACATCAAAATATTTTTGACAAGGTTTGGGCAGTACAAATAATATTCGGTGCTTCGTTAAGATACTTCATGATCAACTCGCAACATACAGTATCTGAGTTTTTAACTCAACCAAACAGCGCGGTGCATGCTGTACATTTACTTCATAACGTAGTCACAAAAATGTCTGCACTTATATACTGTACATATAAGCTTGTGTTTGTGCTACAAGTTTAATGTAGGCAGTCCTTCATAATTAGAGACTTTGCTCATTAGTTCTCAGAATTATCTATTTTTCCTTAAAATATAATATTTTTATATCTCAAAATAAAAAATCACTAGACCCAGATAAATTTATGGTAAGTGTTGGAATCACATCTTGAAAAAACACCTGCTGGCTTCTCTAGTATTTGTATTTACATTTATGCTTAACAGTCTGTGATCATCCAGTTTCTATTATTTTTCATAAATAGAAACTGGTCTTATTACCAGAAAAAGTTCTGATTGACTTCTAATAGCTGTAGAGCAGTGACTTTTTCGTTACAATCCTCACATGCAGCTTTTGGTGTTCAGTTCTTTTGATGGTGGAGGAGAGACTTTTGGTTGTTTTGATCCATTTGTCCCTTGATAACCTTATGAGTGGTTTCACGCCCTGCTCATAGAGTTATTGGTTGCATTAAGAGTTATGCTTTCAAATAGGTTATATTTATCTACTGTTGGTCCTTGTTTTAAAATCTAGTGCAGTTTCTTAGCATATTATTGTAGAAATATGAAAATTCTTTAAAGTCTAAAAATTTATGGGCACAGATCTACATATACTTGTATATGTATATCTGTAAAAATGTTGTAAATAATTTTATTTAAACCCATTCCAAATTTTATTTAAACAACAATTTAAATTGATTTCAACGGTTAATTTTGTCTATATTATTGTATTGTTGCAGAATTGTAACATAATGACCGTGTAGCTCTCACTCACTCGAACCTGTTGAGTGTACAAAATGCTTCCCTAAAGCATCAACATATGATTCTCATCAGCCACTAATCATTAGACATTCCGAAACAATTGACTTGTCTGATACAATTATGATATGATACAAAAATTAATTTATTATTATTATTTTTTTACATTTTTTTTTTACTTTGTAGGTGTGAGATTTTTCATGACATTTAATAATAGTGATTATCATACAGGTCATCTGAGGAGATTTAAACACACTTTTTAAACAAAAGTCTTAGAACACGCAGGGGCTTTAATGGCATCCTACACTTTTTTTAAGATTTTGGTGTGTTTATATAAATTACTGCTCATCCGTCTAATCAAGCCTTTTTAGAGGTCAGACACTGATGCTGAATAAGAGAGGCTTACAAGTCTGGCTTACAACAACATACTATTTAATTTTGTCATAAAGGTGTTAAATCAGAACAGTTCTTCTATACCCCAACACCCATCCTGCTTTCTGTACTGCACAAGTTTTTCCCCAAACTTTTCACAAGATTGGAAGCATTCAGTAGTCCAAAACACATTTTATTAGATTTTTTTTTTACAGCCGTGACAATGAGACCGACCAAAACAGCACATTCAGTTATTAAGGGCTGTGGTTCAATACTTTCGTCCAAACTAAATATCATTTAGTTCAGTGATAGTAACTGTTACATTTAGTATTGCATTTGTTCCCAAAAACATTTATACACCTCTTTACAAGGAACTAAGTATGGTACAGTTTACTGATCTAGCCACCAACTCATTATACTCTTAACTAATAAGGTGAAATTGGGTTTGTTTGATCAGGGACCAGAGATGCAATTGGGAGCATGAACTATGTAGTATCTCGTTCTGGTTCACACATACACAGCCCTGTTTTTTCAGTTATCCAGTTGATGAATATAATACTTCATTTGTTTATATGAGCTTTTTTTTATCTTGAGGTTTGGCAGAAGCCTTACTCGTAATCAGGCTAAATCCACAGCTATTTTCCTTAAACTGTGTCTGACAAGGAACTGAATGGTTTAGGAACTAGTTTGTTTCTTCACACAGTTAATCCTTTCAGATCTCGCTATTTATGGAGGCAGAGGACAGGTTGAGGTTGTCCAGCAAAACTAAGCATATATATATATATACTGTAAATGTAAATGTCAGTGTTGATCATTCCATGTGCAAATTGAAACCATATTTTCCATAGAAACCAATCTAGTTTTATGAAACAAAGTTGGAATATTTTAAACAGTATCATTATATACACCCAGTTATTTTTCCAGAAGACTGATGCTCTTTTTAAATTTAATTATGGAGCTAGCTGATAAAAGTGGGGACACTACAACACCTCATAGCAATTCTACATCTGATCTATGAGTATTGGACAGTATTATTAAGATTCTATAAAAGGTTTTACATCTCACAAATGTAAAACATCAAACAAAATTAAATTCTAGTAATACACTATCCTAGTGTAACATTCATGAAAACCCACAAGGAATGTAGTCTGTAACTATATAATGTTAGTTGTGAAATCATCATTTATTCTGTATTCTGTCCTGATGCCTGTGCGAAACCCCCAGTTCATTCTTCAAATCTGGGGAGCTGTTACAGTTCTTCATTCCGTTCTTTGCCCACTATAGGGCAGTAGGGAGTCTGTGGCATCAGATTAGTCATTCCAAAGCTCTACAGCAATTCTGTCCAAGAGGCGGCTCAAGTCTCTGTCCAAATAAGCAAATACAAGCCACTACAACATCTGATAAGAAACAACAAGCAAATACAAATCCAACACCTGACCTGTAGAGCTGTGTTCAAATAAACAGGCATCAATGAAACTCATACTGCACTGTTTGTGGAACTTACATAGTAGCTATGTGTAATGTTGAGTTTTATGTTGGGATTCTGTGGTAGACAAAGTCCAGGCTGTTAACGCTTTACCTGTTTAATATTTATAAGTCTGGATGTGAGTGCTGTAATGGAGAAAACACATGGCACAGGGACATTGGAGGTGTTGCAAGAAAAACAGAGATGTGAGGGACAACATTTATCTTGTTACTGATGAGCCATTCAGAACAGCTCAGAGTGGAATGTAGCCATGTTCCGGGACGACGAGGAGCCGACTGGCTGTTTGCGGCAGTGAAACTGCTAAATAGCTCATCAATATTTGACTAGGTTGACTCACCCTGTAACCCCTGGCCTGTAGCTGCGGGTTAGACAAACTCTGAACAGTCTCTGCACTTGATTTAAGACCATTTAATTGTGAGCTGCAACAAATACTGCTTCCCACAATAAATCTTTAACAAAGAATTGAATCGTGGCATGAAGACATCCTCAGTCATTTTCTTAACCACAACGACATTCATGCCTGCGGTCACATATTCTCCCCCTCATGCATGCATTCTCGCCGCCTTCTACTGCTCATCTTCTTCGGGGAGGCCATACAGTCTATCATTACCAGCTCTTATATTAGCTCTCCTCTCTGAGCATCGTTCAGTGCACAGCTCTAGTTTTTAATTGTGGTGTTGAATGGTGGGAAGGCCCTTGCAGCTCTACACCAAATTACAGGTCAGGCCTCCAGTGGAGTTTTGATATGAAATAAAAAACAAATCATAAGTTTAGAGAGGAGTTGTATGTAGATGTTTTCAAATGCAGGTAACATTGGATGCTTCAAATCCAACAGCTACATCACTTGCTTGTCATTCAACAGACCAGCATTTTCCGTTTTTGAATCGTTAATTACTTGGTCATTTCGCAGAGACTTTTCTCCAAAGCACATTACAAGTATCCAAACTTGATGGTTGGGATTGATGTACAGGGTCAGCCTTGCTTAAAGCATCGGTAACTTCAGTGGACTTGGGACTTCAACCGCAAACCTTCAGATTAATAGCCTCAAATCCTAACCACTAAGCTACTACACCCACACTTCGTTTTGAAAAATATAGCTTTAAAGTTTAAGCTATAAATATGAGTCCTAATCTTTCATCTTTTTTTAAAGTTCAAACAATGGGTCGATGTTACTGGCAGAACACTGCATGAAGTCCTTTTGCGGTTCTGCTCTTATTCACAAAGAACTCTGTTCAGCCACAATTTTTTATCTCCATCCATCCATTCATCCATTATCCTCTATCAGGGTCATGGAGGGGTTCCCCATGCCCATTCAGGGGAACGTCTCAGGCGCTGGGCAGATACACCAAGGACAGGGCACCAATCTATCGCTGGGCACACATTCACTCACTCACACACTCTATATTCAATTGACTTGATCCATGTTTTTGGACTGTGGGAGGAAACCAGAGAACCTGGAGAAAACCCACGCGGACACGTGGAGAACATGGAAAGTCCGTGCTAACCACTAAGCCACCGTGCCGCCCAAATTTTTTATAGATTATAATAATTAGATTAAAATGACAAAATATCCACATATTCCTCATTGTTTCTTTTTGTAGTCTGTTCTCTCTCTCCACAGACCTATATTGGTCTCTTTTTTTGTGGGCATCTCTGTTGCCACAGGCTGTTATGGTGGGTAGGTAAGGAGACTTTTTTTTTTTTTTTTTTTTTTTTTTTTTTTTTTTTTTTTTTTTTTTTTTTTTTTTTTTTTTTTTTTTTTTTTTTTTTTTTTTTTTTTTTTTTTTTTTTTTTTTTTTTTTTTTTTTTTTTTTTTTAAGGAGCAGTGTGTAAACTAACAATTAATTGATTACCACTTCCCCTTATTAATCTGAAAGACATTGTTACTAGCAGTTTATTTAGAAAATATAAAGCATATCTGAAATGCATGTGGACAGTCAGGTAATGGGTAAAGGAAGGTCATTAGCTTGGCTATAAACCTTTGCTTGCTGTAGTTTTAAAATTTACCTTAATTAGAGCTAAAATGAAGGAGATCTGAAATACATTGCCACAATTGTCTTCCAGGCTTCATTCTGAGTGGAATTTGTATGTTTCTTCTTTCTCAAAGACAGATTAATGAGTTGAATTGGAAATAGTAGATATAAAATGTGAATTTCTCTATTATTATGTCTAAAGCAGGGATAGGCTTATGCAAACCCTATCTTCCATGCAACTTTAATAAGGATAAAGTATTTTTAGATTATTTTGCATATTTTAGAAAAAAAAATCACATACCGTGTGAAAGTAATAAAACAAAGATTCATAAGAAGCTTACATACAGACAACTGAAAATTTTCATGTGTCCACATACTTCTTACTCATATAGTCTACCGACTGGTTGCTAAATATAGAAAATAAGCCCCTTAAAATGTTCATTTTAAGCTCTGCATGTGTTTCTTGACTGTAGGGTTTCATTTTACGTTCAGTGACTTCGGGCTTGAATTTAGAGTGTTTTGATGTTTGCCGAAGTTCAGGTGGTTGTGCTGAAACCTCTGTGCTATCGTTTTACCCGTTCTGAAATATTCCAGACAGCTTTCCGGATCATTTATCAGAGAGTGGCTAGGTGCAATGCTGCAGACTGACCAGCCATGGAAGCCCATGCCTCGGCCTTGTATGCAGCGTGTTTGGAAAGCTGGGCTGCGTTTGCTTGTACTGCTGGGTGTTTAGTCTAGCGAGTAGCACCCAACCTGGAGAGACACAAGGAGAGCATATTTGCCTGCTTGACCCATCGCTGTGTGCTCTCAGGTGAGACTTGGCCAATGGAATGTGGTACAGAGCTGGAGGTCAAACCATGAGAAAAATGACAAGAGTGAAAATGTGATCATAGTGTTCACACTGTGTGAACTCTTCACATCCACAGAGACAGAACAGTAAATAAATAAGGCTTCAATGTTCTTTGTCTGGTCCCATCGGGTACATTAAGTGAGCCTCAGAAGACTTTGTGCTGGCTGCAAGTCTTTCCTTCACACACACACACACACACACACACACACACACACACACAAAGCTTGCCCTTGGGCACTCCTAGCCATATTTTTCACATTAGCCCCTCATCCACCTTAGTGAAAGCACACGCAAATTGAAGCTGCATCAAATTCTGGTGGTTGTTCTAGCCCACATTATACAGGTGACCTGCCACCTTCCTGCTGTATGAGATGAAACGGTGAGTGAGAAAAGCTCAACCCCCTCAAAGCTATTTTCATTTCAAGCCCCTTCACGTGATCGGCTTCAGCATACCCTTAAGCACGGCTAACCTTGTAAAGGAGACTTAGTTTTATCCTACAGACTCCACATCAGGAACGAATTACCACTACATCCCTGTGCAGTAATCTGTTCTGGGCTACTGGCCTGTCCACAACAACAAACACACAAATCCTCCAGCGCATTTACACATTATTGGTCCATTAGTCTTTCTGCTATAATTCATTTTCCATTGAATAATTCTCACACTAAAGTGCAAAAGTGCATTGAATGTAGCAGTTGCTATAGTAAACCTCCTGACTGCTCTTTCTGGATACAATTTCAATGAGTTTGTTTTTTTAGTATGTCATTCTCCATTGTTAAAATTAATAAATAATAAATATTGATTAATACATTTTAAAATATGTCTAAATGTGATGACATATTGTGTAAATATGTAATTTGCGTGCAATTGAATAAAAAGTACATCAAAAGAACATCAAAAGTATATTGAATGGAGAGACATATTGAGACCATTCACAGTCATTCACATTATCATCATCTGTAAAATTAAGAGACATGTAATCTTCTGCACAATTGTATGATTCCAATTTTATAGAAACAGTTTGGGAAAGGGTTCGTCTCTCAGTGCTGGGGATCTAGGTTCGAATTTCATTCTCGGTGGAGTTTACATGTTTTCCCTGTGTCCTTGTGGGTTTTTTTCGGGTTCTCTGGTTTTCTCCCACAGTCTAAAACATGGATTCGACCTGAATTGGTTGCATCTTTCCCACCAGCACTACTTTGCCCCAATGTACAAAACAGGGGTCATAATGACATGATCTGGTGAGTTTGGTGGGAAAGAGCCCTGACTTTAACTCCATTGATTGAAAAATATTGTCCGGTCCTTTCACCCAACAGTAGTTTCAGCCATTAAAAATGCTTTTTAGGATAAATTGGCAGTGTTCCTTTGGCGCTCTCCAAATTCCTGCAGTAAACATGCCAGTTGAGTGAAAGCTTACAACTGCAGAGGAAAACCAACTTGAATAGGATGTCATAAAACTCCTGTTGATGTAATGTGTATTTGTCCTAAATCATTTGCCTCTTTTATGGGTTATAATCCAACCATTTCATTGGTAACCTGATGTAAAATTTATTTCAGTCTTGAATTGCTTTAATTTATTAATTTAATTTAAATTATTTTTGAACTACATTTTGTTTTGATAATATCTAAGACAAGAACTACTCTCCCAAATACTGTCAAAAAGTCAGGCGATTTCTCATACTGAACCACTCTTTCACAATATAAACTAGAATATGTCCATGATCTTTGCCAAATAAAAATCCCATTGATGAGGTAAACAGGTTGTTTAACACATTTGGATTTCGTAAGACTTCATTGCATTTTTGCACAAAATTGCTGAACCAAAACCTGACCAAATAGCATTTAACTCTCAAGGGTCTAAATAACCATTAATATTTTTTTCTTTTGGCTTGTTGGTTTAGAGGACAAAAACTTGGCTCAATTTTACACTTAATGCCCTTCTTCCTGTTTAACCTAGTATTGGAGTGCACTGATACATACCCCTCTAATGTCTAGGAACTATTTTTACTAGTTACCCTAGTCGGATATTTAAGAAGGCATGTTCTTGGGTTTTATTTACATGAAAGTATCTAGAAGTAGGTAAACCTGTGATGCCCTAAAACCATCTGTAATACACATCTGACTGGTGAAAACTGAGGATAAATAATCACAAAGATGGGGGGTGGCCATGCCCATGCCCATGTCCATGCCTATCCAGGGGAGAAAGTTTTGGGTGCTGGCCAGATACACCCAGGACAGGGTGCAAATTTATCGCTGGGCGCACTCACTCACTTGGGCACATACAATATAAGGGCAATTTAAAGCAGCCACTTTTCTTTGAATCAATATTTTGGAAACCCATGCAGACACAGGGGGAACATGAAAACTCAAACCTGGGTCCCCAGAGCTCAGAGGCGAACGTGCGAAAAGCTATGCCATCGTTTTACCCAACAAAGATTTATACTGTTGGTTTTCAATTAAAACGAGTAAAGAGCAGTAATGACCAGATTTAAAAAAAAACATGGACAGCAAATGGTTCTTGGTTAAAGAAACTCTTAGATATTCTATTAGCTGTTATTTTGCATCAGACTGTTGGTTGCCTTAAGATTTAATACATTATATACATGATTTTAATTCTTTTTTTTTCTTGTGTATGATGGATTGTTGTAAATTAATCTGAAATTTAAAATTTTTGAAATAAATTTTAAAATCTGCAAAATCGTGGTATCACAGCATTACATAATTTTGTTCTCTTAAGAAGATCATCCTTTAAGATTAGAGCCAAAAAATGTAAAATGACATTTGAGGTAAGAATGTGTTAGGATATAAAACCAATGAGGTGATGCTTGACATCATATTACAAACCCATAATCTGGAGAGATGATTAAGCATTTATTTAAAAAACATAATTCTGATTAGTCAGTTAAGGCATTTATGTTTTTCATAAGGCATTATTGTTTCTGAATATCAGACCCCTGATAAGAAAAACAGACGGTTGCTATGGATATTTTGCTGTTTAGAAATTTTGTGTGAAAACATTAATTGTTATAAGTAAGTTTCTTTGCGGTGCCTCTGGTTTCCCCTCCATATTTCAAAAACGTGACAGGTAAATTGTCCGAACCGTAGTGTCTATGTATCAATGCTTTCGTAGTGCTGGTTCCCTGATAAAAAAGATTGAAGAAGGAAGGGCATCAGGTGTAAAGCTGCCAAATTAAATTGAGTAATTCTTTCCACTGTGGCAACATCTAACAGGAACAGCTCAAAGCAGAACATGCTGTACATAAATCCTTGCATATTAAACAACAAATTACAAATATTAAAAATCAACTTTTATTTTATGGTACACAATGTACTACCATCTGTCTGTTTCTTTATATATTTTATATGTAATGAAATGACAAATAATAAAGTAGTAAAATAAAAAGTATTTTCAGAAACAAATTCCAGAGAACAAATCAAAATGACACAAAATAATGTTTAACAAGCAATTTAGTGATTTAAGTCAAATTGCACTGTATTTCTGACTTTATGTATTTTAGAAGCCTCAGTAGTCTGAAATATAGTTTGCTGTCCTTGTAACAGCTTCATTGTCAGCTTGTGTTTGTTTGTATGTCACCAAGAGTAAGACTGTTCCTCCTGTAGCATGACCTTGTTGACCTCAGCTCACCTCAGTACTAATAAAAAGGAAAGTGTGTGTGCGTCTGCCTCTATGGCTCAGGTTACAGCACACCAAGGAGGTAGAATCAACACTTTTCTTTAACTACTACAAATCACTGCAGGCTGACTCCTTTTATTTAGAAGTTTAAATGACTTGAATAAATGGTAGAAGTGCATGCTTTGGCTATTTAAAGCTTTTATATATGAGCTGACCCACAGGGTGTAGTATGCAAGAGTCAGTTCGTCTATAGACTGTGTTTTATGAGCCTGCTCTGCGTGTGCACTGTGCTTAAAGCTTCAGGCTTGCTGTTTTCTGGACAGTCGTATGAAGAGCTCTTAAAGATTTGGGGTGGAAGCCGACTGAAATAAAAAGACAAGAGGTGGCTAAAGATTATTGCAAAACTATTCGAGAAAGAGCCAGAAGCAAACAGTGCAGCCTTGAAAAGCAGCTCCAGGACAGTTGTAATTTCCCCTGCTGGCCTGCACACCCATTTCTCCACCTACATTCACAGCCATCTTTACAGCCACTTCAGTGTTCTTAACCGATTTTCTGGTCCCATTTCATTCCAACTTTAAGGGCTGTGGAAATTTTTTGGCGATGTTGCAGTGATAATGTGAGGGGAAGTTGGACTGTTTACCAAAGTATTTGATGCTTAAGGTAATGTGTCAGTGATACAGGAGGATTTGAAAAGGAGATACAACATTTTTTATTACATAGAATATCCTGAATTAAAATCCTCCGCATGTTTGTGATTTTAAAAAGACTGTCACTTTATCATGTACATCGCCTTGTTTCTATGCTAATTATGTCAGCTTCACTAATCATTTTAGATGCACTTTGTTTACTATGCTTCTTTATCCCTTTGTTAGTCCACCTCATGCTGTTAACTTATGGTCAAGATCACAAAACGGGTACTATTTAGTTGGTAGATGATTGTTAGAACTGTCGTAACATTAAAATGGTGGTGATGTGTTAGTCTGTATTAAATGGATATGAGTTGATGAAACACAGGTTCGATCTCAGTGGCTGAAAAAAGTTTACTAACCAAAAACCTCCAGCTATCAGCATCCTATGGGCAGCACCATGTGGGTTTTCTTGCAGGGTCCCTCAATTTTGGAATAAGCTCACTGTCACATATAAGATCAAAATGCAATGCTCAGGTTAAACATTAAGTTGGTAATTTAGTATGCTCTGTGGTGTTTTTTTTTACAACTTCACCTAACTAAATAAAATCATTATTTGTGATTTAAAATAATTAAAATAAATTTTAAAAAGTAGATTAAAAAACACATTCCTTAGTATTTAAATGTTCCCTATAATAAATAAAGATGTGGAACTAAAGTTAAACTTATGTTATCATTTTACCACTTCACTCAGCTCAATATTAGTGGTAAGTGTGGCACTGAAATGACAGTCCAGGATGCTTTTTAGAGTACATTGCTCTGCAGTTTCTGCCCTTTTATTTATACTGTTCTAGTGAGTTATATTGGAGTTACATTCTGTCTGGTACTTTATTATGATGTCATAAATGTCTTAACTATTCTTTGTTTTTTCTTTTAGTTGGGTCCTTGTTAATTAGAGAACAGAGTAAAGGGGACTTACAATGTATGCAAAGCCCTAGATGGACTACAGTCTGTAATGCACATTAATATGTTGAGTGGATCTAACTAAATCGGCAGGTGTAGAAAGAGATATTAGTAAAGTGGATAGTACGTATATATTACACAGAGACTCAATATCTGATTAGCTGTAAATGTTAAACATAAAGTCAAAAGCAATATTTAAAATTATCTGTGTCATTTGCAAAGCCTACTTAGTTCATTTTAATACATAATGTTTTTTTCATGGTTTAACACGTCAGCTGTTTGAGACTCATTAGCTGAAATATAGTTGGGCAAATGTTTTTGGGAACCTAAAAGAATAATGATGTTATAAAGCTTACAAAAATGAATAAACTTTGTAGCAGTAGACAGATTAAAACTAACTAAACTCAGTATTTAATGTGAGCTGCCACAGGTTTTGAAACAGCGTCATTTTTAATTTCATAGTTAATTTATTGTTATTAATGTAATTGGATACTTTAATGCTAAGATACATGTTTTATACACTGTCAAAAATTTTGCTAAAGTACAGATGTGTGTAATTTGATTCAGAATTATGGCAGTTCTCTAGGTCTATAATGCTGAAATTAATGTTTGAAAAGTAACCTTTCATATCCAAGGCAAATTAATGTTTACATACCTGGTAATGTGCCACAGACTAAAATGATTGAGCCAATAGAGAATTGTGGAAAAAAATAGTTTACTATTTAGTGAGCCAAAATAATTTCTGAAAATTTTAACAACATTACAAAATGCCTAACACACCATATCTATAATATAGAGTAATAATAATGAGATTCCAAATGCAGTTCTACTTAATGCCAGAAACACACAGCTAATTTAATTAAAGTATAATTATGGTTATCACAGCGGATTTATTCATTCAAAATAATATTTTATTTATGGTTTACAGAGTACCAACAGTGATTACACACAGCTCAAACTGCTAATTAGAGCTGATTACATTAAAACCATATATGATAAACCTAATATGTTTAAGATAAGGGGTATATATATAGTCCCTTGCTCCTGCATTTTATGCACAAAAGTATTGGAACTTTTGCTACATGTTGCACTGTTTAGAGCTTTTTCACATCTTATTCTGAGTTGGTTTCTAATTTGCAGCTTAAAATTTTCTTGAAACTGTATGGACCCTTTTTTGCCACTCCAGGTGAATTAGCTAAGGCTGTTTCAAAAATTCTTGCACTCTGTGAGCCCACAGACCATTTTCAGCATTGATGTAGTGGTGATGTGTTAATGTGTGTTGTTCAGATATAAGCAGTGCTGCTAGTTTTTTAAACACTGTGTCTACTCAATGTGTACTCTATCTTATTGCTTTAAATACTACTGTTTTGTTGCTCATTTGTTGCTGCACAAATTGGGGTAGTCATCCTCTAATCCTCCTTCACCACTCACAGGATGGTGGTGTCTGCATATTTTTGGTTTAGGATGTAGTAGCTATAATGAGGTGTTTAAAAGCTCAAGAAGCACTTCTGCATCCACTCGTACCACCATGCGAGCAATATATTGCTATTGTCTTGTGAAAATACAGAGTAAAGAGGGCAAAAAGAATATGTTGAGAAACAGAGAGAATACAGTGTTTAATTGTAGAACTTTAAAGTGCATTTCTATTATTATTAGAGGCTTGGTAGCTGAATGGACAGGGTGTTGGGTTATCGATTTGAAGTTTGTTGGTTTCAAATACGAGATCCACTGATATTACCGATGTGGATTCTTGAGGAAGGCCCTCAACCCTAATTGCTCCAGGGCTGCTTTATCAATGCTTTGTTCTGACCGCAACCAAGTTGGGATACTTGTAAGTAGTTTTGGATAAAAGCGTCTGTTAAATGATCAAATGTAATGTAAATGTATCTATATAATGGAATACAAGTGGAACAGATTTTAAAATACAGTTAATGTAGCACCAAGGAGATGACCCTAATAAAATGGGTGGTGTGTATATATTATATCATTTGTTTTTAGTAGTAGAAAACCCAATGCATTAAAAATAAGAAATAATAAATCTTATTTACTGCAAATCACAACTTTATAGATCTCACAGTTACATGTTTGATGGCAGTGTACAGTATGTTTCTCTCTACAGACACCATCCTGCCATCACCGCAGTAATCTCCCTCAGCTTTGGAGACTTTTTTAAAGTCCTCCAGATGCCCCAAAGAGCCCAGAAAGAACAGTTCTGCAGCTTTTCCCAACTGCAATTTACCCAATCACAGCTTAAAAAACAGCAATCTGACATCAGAGGAAATGCTATATGTCTTGAAATCTGAAACTCACTCAGTGGGACCAGGATGCTTGATGCCATTTGAAGTTTTGAGTAGCACTGCCGGCATCCATGAGGCAGAATGACTACGATTTGTGGAATACATGGGTTTTGTTTTGGCTCAGCACACATTCAGCTCAACTGAGGGTCCAGAAGAAAACACAGCAGAAGACATCAAGGGCTGAGTATGAGAGCCTCCCAAATAAAGATCCCAATGCCAAAACTGAGCAGACTTTAAGTTAGAAACAACAACCCTTATTTTCATTGCAGAAGGAAAGTTAACAAGGTACCTCAAAGGAGATTAAAAAGGCTGTATCACACAGCACCCCCATACACTGAGCCAGCATGAAATCTTATTTGAGACATACACAGCATAAACCTCTAGTTTATCCATTTTACTGCAAATTAAACTTTAGATGCTTTTTCCGTCTGATTTTTACTGGAACCATCTGGGCTGAAAGTGTGGCCCGGGGCCCTTGGACTCTTGGATGGAGCTCAGTCACTAATCTAAGCCCTAAGATAATTGAGACTGTACACAACACACTTCTGATAGAACCTTTGCTTACTGAGACATACACACACTAATATATCAAACTCAGAATACAGACATTCATAGACACATTCTGAATCACACATACTTTGCTTATATGGATTTACATTTAGCTCTTCCATGACTGAAACTTGTATATCTTTTTTTTGTTTTTACTTTTGCGCAACAACAAATTGTTATTGTCTCTGCTAAATAGACTGTGGTCCAGATTCCCACGATGTCTGTCTGTCTCTCTCTCCCTCTTTATCCTGTTATAAATATTATTTTGGCATCTTTCCTCTTTTTTATATAACCCCAAAATGCTATTGTCTCAGTGACATTTAAGAAACTAAGATTGGGACGAGAGTCCTGCTTCCAGTGAAGAGGAATGTAGCTTCAAGTTCATATTGGCAGGTGCCAAGAATTTTAGAATGAAGAAGTGAGACAATAACATTTAAACTTTAGTTTTTTTTTTTTGACACTACAAGAGAATAATAATAGCACAAGTTTCTTTGCCTTTACAAACACCAAGAATGGCTGAGTTCCACAACTGGACCAGTCTGACTTTCTCTCCCCTGAAATAAATGAGACTTATTTGCCCTCGACAAACAGCCTCTGCTTTAAAATCACCCACAAGCTGAATTGTACTTTGATAAGATAAAGATCTCCACATTGTAAATGATCATTAGTTCTGCACTCCACTCTACATTCATGTAGCGCATAGTCTGTAACAACAGAGCCTTTTATATTCTCCAGATCTGTATCTGCGCAAAATTAGCTGTAAACAGTTTCACCCTTTGCTCGTGTGGCTGGGTTTTCAGGAGACTAGATGTAGGTGCTGAGAGAATAAATCGTTGTTTGCATTAATTTAAATGGACCCTCAGTCGCTGCCATGATTTGAGGCACAAAGTGTTTAATGTGTTTCTCTAATAACAAAGCAGCACTGTTTCTACAAGCTCTTAAAAATTTGCTGACCAACCCATGTAGGCATGGCATCAGTTCTTATGCCAGTAGCCTACAGTTTGTTGAAATCTAGCTATGATAATTTTGTATAATGTGGCATGCTACCATGCAAAATATTGGCTTACATAATTTACAGCTCACTCTTTTGTTCAAAAAATATGTTTTAATAAATAAGCAAAATGCAGTGGACGGAAATTATTATTTTTGCATAGAACACAGAATTTTAAAAAAAATGTAAAAATGCAGTAATCCATGCAGGAATCTATTGCTCTAAAAAGCATTGGTCCCCTTAACAGCCGACCAAACTCACAGGTAGCATTATGTACATTATCAAGATTTTCATATACATCTCTTTATATATAAACTCTTCTATTTCAAGAGGAACAAAAGAAATAGGTCTATAATTTCATTAAACATAGTCTTCCTGTACTATCACCACGAGGATGGTTAAGGCTAATCTGTAGAAATGTGTAAAAGAATGAGTAAATGGCAGATGTGCGCTCCCTTTGGTTTCCTGGCAGTGAAGTGAAGTTTGTCTCTGGGCTTCATTAACACGTCCAGTCTGCACCCATGTTGTACAAAATGTGTCTTTGGTCGTAGATTCGCTGCTTCTTCAATAAATCCTTTGGAGTCTTCAGAGTTAGTGGAAGTAAACAGTCTAGAAGAAAGAAAGCATAGGGAAAGAAATGAGCCCATGTTCCTCTGTTTACATTTAGAAGTGACATTTAAACAGTTCTGTGCGTCCTGGATGTTTAATCCACGTTGCAGTGCGTTCAGTGCGCAGTGTTTGAGCTCCGTAAAGCATATAGCGGATCATATTCGCCTGGGAAGTCATTAATGAGTGGGTGATTTGGCCATAAGTGGGAGCACATGGTCTAAAGGAAAACGCCTTTACACTTTCCACGCGTTGCCCAGATCCAGCCATGGCATTACGTCATTGCTAAATAACAGCGTGTTTTAATATACTCTCATTTTGGTTTTGGAAATAAACCTCTACACCTGCTCGCTTCCTCTTTCCCAACCAAACACTGTAATCCATGCCAGCAGAAATGCTGCAGGTCCAGCGTTCCTGCACTGCAGTCTGCGTTCTTCACAGGAGCGCATTTAATTCACCTGAGCTCGTCATAACGTTCATTTCATTTTGGGATTTTTTTTTTCTGCTACTAATATTTTTTGCATTAAAACGTCTCGCATACAAATAGATTAGACCTGTCATAATCTCATAAAAGCCCCTTATGGCGGGACTCCCCTGTTGTCATTATTCCCAGCCTATTTACGTTCATTATGTTTACATTTGTACAATTGACACACGCTGCAACTTTATTTATTTATATTCATTGCACACGTATTCTCATATTCTCTTTATGTATATTTTATTTATATTTACTGTTCTACGTTTATAGTATACTTTACAGTATTAAATACCATAATTATACTGTAAACTGCATCTTATAGTCGCTTATTGTTTTTATAAATCTTATTTCCTTTACTGTAACTAATGTAGGCTGCTGCAATACACAAATTTCCCTCTGAGATTAATGAAGTGATGGATATATCTATTTATCCAATCTAATAAGCACAAACGTATGCTTTATTAGCTGGATTTTATATGTCAGTTCCTTTCTAATGCTTGTTGTTTATTGCACTTGTTTTAAGTTTTACTAAAAAAGGTTACTAAATAAATAAATGCGCTGTTACCACATCACACTGCATTTTACATTTTATTTTAGATGAAAATCTCACTAAAACGTTGTTTTAAAAAATGCAATAGTATTTATAAATAAGGTTTTGTATATTGTGTCTTGGAAACGTCAACATTTCTGTAGTTACATGTTTTTTTTCTAATTATCGCATTGAACCAAATAGGGGAAATGTTTCTTAATACACGTATAAACGCTCTGTTAATTAATCATTAACGAAAAAGCTAGTCCTAATAGACCATTAAGTTCAGTATAAAGATAATCGTTCTGTCTGTAGCTTCTCTCTCAATTAAAATCTGAGATTCCGGTGGTCAGTCGTTTTTAGTCTTTTATCACATTTAGACGTAATCGCCTTTGCTTAACAATTTTAAACAACTAGCAACAACCACAAAAATATGAGAAATAGAAAATTTCTCGTCCAAATGACGTCACATCTGGTGACTTGTAGCATTGAAAATGTTTGGTGCTGAAACCACTTTTCTTATTCTAACAATAAAACCCTTAAAATTCAGATTACTAATTACAATAATAATAATAATAATAATAATAATAATAATAATAATAATAATAAATAGCTAAGTAATGTTTTACATTAGTACTGTTCTTTAGGCTGACACTATAAGAGAGATGGATTTTCATATTCGTTTCCATTTGTATTTTAACTTGTGTGGAAAAAATACATAAAAAGACAACACCCTTACAATTTTATCACTTGACTTTTCGACATATCTTTTGTAAAGTTTGAGTCGTATTGGTTGAATTGTTTAAAACATTGATGCTAACAGTACAGTTTTATTCTAAAATTCTCGCATCTCTTATAGGTTTTATAAAAAGCTCTTTCTGCAAAATCAGTTCGTGATCAGTGAATGCTTTTTAAAACTGGTGGAATTTAATCTTCAAACTTCGTTGAGAATTAATTTAAGAAATATAAGCAGGTCTAAAGCAATGCATCATTCTGTAAACACAATGGGAAAATGTAAATGATAACTTGAAAGTGCTTTTGAGCAATATTGCAATATATTTTACACCAGATTATATTCGGTCAATAATAATACCCGGGATTTTTTCGTATTTTTTAGGCGAGTGCAATTTCACATGTTGGTCGTTACAGCCTACCCAGTGCAAATATCCCAATATTAACTGATCATTTTCAGCCAGATGGAATTTGAAGATGGCAAGCAAAGCATGTGAATGTGGTTTGAATACAAAGGTTGGATGGCGACGGCAGCTTTCTTTTCTCCTGGTGATACCCACCCGTGTGGCATAACTCTCAGGCCGGCGGGCCGGTTGTTAGTGCGAGGCGGACATGGACCACGCTCCCTCCATCCTCCACACCGAGAAGGCATAACTAAGTCTCTCGTGGGCCACGTAACTGCAGCTGGACATCTTGTTGTCCATCTCGTCGCTCTGCAGCACCTGGTAGAGGAAGTCAATGTAGCGCGATGCCAGCTTGAGCGTCTGGATCTTGCTCAGCTTGTCTGACGGCAGCGTGGGGATGATCTTGCGCAGGGAGGCGAACGCCTCGTTTAGAGACTGAGTCCGTTGGCGCTCGCGAACGTTCGCCAGAACGCGCTGGTTCTGCAGCTCCTCGTAGGACTGAGCCCGGCTCGGACTCGCCTTCTTGTTCCGCTTGACCAAACCGGGGCTGCCGCTGCCGCTGCCGCTCTCCTCCTCACTCCACTTCTTGCTGGGTCTCCTCTTTCTGCCCAGGCGCTTGTGCTGCTGCTGCTGCTGCTGCCGGTCCAGCTCCTCCTCACTCAGACTATCCACCGGAGACACCGGGGAGCTGGAGCTCTCCTCCATTTCTCGTTTGAAGAAATGCAAAGGAGGAAACACGCTTTCTGCCTTCGAATCCGTCTTGAAACTGTAAATCCGTGACAGCTGCAAACCACAGACGCGAAAGGGGCTTTCGGGGGCTTACAGCCTGCGTGCGGGAGGAGCGTCAGCCTCCCCCTGCGATGCGCGCTCGAGTCTGCTCTTCAGCCCGAAGCTTCCGCACACCAAACGCGCTGGCCCGCTTCGTCTACCGCAGGAAGTTTCCTCCGAAAGTTTTTTGGAAACTTTATCCCACTTTCTGATGCTAAATAGATGAAGGGGAGGTCGCATCGCGCCGCGATTGGCTGCCCGATTCGCAGGCGGGACCAGTTTTAAGTTACTCTGCGTACCCAGACGTCAAGAAGTACACAGTTCCTTCTGGAGATAAATACATACTATAAACCTTCCACAAATCGGACTTTTATTTTATTTTTAAAAGGTTCATTAACACCAATAACATTGAGGAACAGTAAATATTAATAAAACTAATACTACTAATAATACAATATGTAGAATAATATGAATTATAATGAGAAACATAATTATAAACATTAGACTATATGTCAGTTTTCAAGCATAACAAATAATAGAGGTCTTAACGCTATACTATACTAAGTTTGATTTCAGATTTATAGTAATATTTAAATCCCATTCTCTTTTGTTGTTTTTTTCAGCTACAAACTACAGTCTAAAAAGACTTAATTATAATAACAATAATTATTATTATCTTAATCATAACACGTATTTAAGGCTCCAACGAATTGAAAACTCGTTTGGTAGAATTTGTAATTTACTGTTTGAAATAAGGATGGCCGATTTGTTAATAATTTTACAAATTAATAAATTGATAAACATAATTGAGGACGAGGAGGATGATGTTAATAACATCAAAATAATAATAATAATAATAATAATAATAATAATAATAATAATAATAATAATAATAATAGGCTGTGATTATCGTCATAACTAATAAAATAAATAATAAAGCAAAGTGATGCAGAAATGCAAATTTTAGCTCTTTCATGATATATTTCAACTATGGTAGTAAAGAGTGTAGCTAAGTTTTTTTTTGTTTTCTAAACCTTTGTGTTTGTGTTTGTCTGAATGATCATTTTAAGGCGGCACTGTTTCTTTGATGTGTCTCAGACACGATCCTGATGAAACTGCCCTTCTGCTTTGGGGAGTACGAGTCTGTACGGCGTGACGTCACGTGTTTAACACGTCGCACCTGCCTCTCATTAGGACAGGAGCGCGAGCGGTGCGTATAAACATTCCAGGTAGGCCTTCAAACAAATATCACAAAAATATCTTATTTAGAGAAGAAGACGGTTTCTGTACTTTTTTTATCGTCTGCAACTTCTAGCTCTTGACTAAATGCTGATTATCTGGTCGATAATAAACCGGAGCTAGTTTGGATTGTTAGCACTGCTGCAGTTGTTCACATTTTTCTTTATTTACTCAATAAAATCATCATTAACTTTAGATTGAGGTTTTTTTTTTAATACTGATCATGTGAAAATCCCTTTTATGCACACGATTCAGTTTTCACAATCACAGCTCTGCTTCAGAATAAAAATCATAATAAAGACAACAAAAATAATAATTAAGAATAATTAATAATAATAACAGAAGGAATATTTTAGAGATATTCAGATATGGTTAGTATGTACATCACATTGCATGTCCATTGTTTTTGAGAGGGCGGTTTATTTACAAACCAGTGTTATGTTGTAAAAATTATTTTAACAGTAAAAGTACTTAAAAACAGGAGATAGATCTACTTGCTCTTTTTAAAGGAATGTAATTCTTTTACAAGCTGATCACTCATTCTGTGTCTGTACATATTTGGTTTTGACTGCTTGGAATGTGTGCATATTTACCCTCTTCAAAAAATAAGCAAGTGTCTTCCATTTTATACAAATAACTGTACATAGCTCCATTAATTATACATTATATTTAGAGCAAATAATATGAAAATTACTATTAGTAGCCAAAACATGCAAAGATCCCATAAACTTAAGATAAAATGGTTAGTTCTGGAAAAACATTTAAAACACAATTTGTAATTTTGTTAAAGTCCTTAATTTAGTTTAAACAAATTTGAACCATTTTAATGTTTTGTATTTGGAAAAGTAAATGTAATAGCCATGAAATATTACATAAATAAAATATAATATGATTAATAATTTAGATTGCAAATAAATCAATTAAACAGTACTGTTCACCTAACCTCATATATTTACTGTAGATGTATTTAATGATTATTTAATGTGTGAACAATTGCACAAAATAACTTAATGACATTACAACAAAAGCATAATACAGTTAGTACTGTGTTTGTGTTTGTACATCATAATTGTATAGTATAGTGTATTGTAATTTTATGGAATAAATAAACAACTAAAACATTTAAGTATACAAATATAAAGCCAATTTAAAGTGTTTATATACTCATAGTATTTTTTTCAGACCGTTTGATATTTGTTTGGACATGTTCTAAGCTACACTAACTCGGTTTGTTTCATGTTTTCTCATTTTGAAAATTACTAAAACATTCAAACAGCAGGACGCCCTTTGTGTAGGTTCTAGTTTTGACAACTATACATTTGTTAAAATTTGTTTCGGTTGAAATAACATTGTTTTTGAGAATATTGCTGCTTTAACAGTTTTCAGATCCTGGTTCATAAAGAGAGACAATAGGGCTAGTTTAGGAGGTGCGCTTTGTAATACGTTCTTTTGAATTCATCCTTTTAACCACGATGAAAGTCTTCTGAATGTTGTTTTCCAATGAAAAAAAATTGTCCAGACTTTCACAATACACCAACCACATGTCCAAGACAGCCTGTTGTGCTGAACTTTTGGCAAAGCCTCACAAGCTCTCCCTCTTGAATGCAAAGCCTGGACTGTCTCTTTGAAAAAGACAATAATAATGCATGTCAGATTTGTTTTACCAGAGTCCAGTCCTTCAGAAGGGTCTGCTGGGTGTTTGATATACTGATGAAGCTTGGTCAGTTTTGTTAGTATTTGAATGGTGACTATTCCTTTGATTTTTGCTTCCTGAATTATGCGTATGCAGTGCATGTGTTTAGGGTGCATGGGTCAATAAAAGGCCATGCTGTTGCATAATGCAAAAGTTTTAAATGTATCGGAACATTAAGGACATTGAGAGGTGTCTTTAAAATAACTTCTCTCACAGTCATCTAATATTCTCATGACTCATTTGGGAAAATCCTATTTTACAGTATCAGTCAATGGTTACTGAGAAAATAGTGTGTTTTTCAGGTGGGTTTTTTTTCTATAATAAATGTTGGTTTGGAATCCTCATCCTGCCATAGACTAATCCTGAGTCCAAGTTACACATTTCAAGAGTGACTTATTGACTGCATTTTTCCAAACAGTCGGTAACTGTTATTTAGATCTTTTCAAATCATGAATACCAAAATTTAAAGCAGTCTCACTTATAATGGAATTAAAATGACATAAATTATATGGTCAATTCAACTATGGTAATTGGCCCTCATTTCAAAACAGTATCATGGTTAGACCACCCTATCTATTTTTTATTTTGTTTTCAGAATTACTTGAACAGTAAGCAGAACTATGAAGGTTAAAACCCTGGCCTGTCAAATCAGTGCCAAGTCTAGCGCTTTACCCTCACTTGTCATGCTTCTTTAGTATTGCTGTCATTTTAATAAAAGAACACGATCAGAACGATGTTTCTTTATTAATTTAGTGGATACTGGACTGGTTAAAAAAAAAAAGATTGCAGGTTTAATTTCCCTCTGTGGAGTCATTGATGGAGTTTCTTGGTCATCTGTAGAACAAAGTAATAACATGTATAGTAAGTTGAATTTATTTAGAAAATAACATCTTTATTGTTATAATATATGGTCCAAAATGTAACTATTTGGACTTGGATATTATGATTTGGGTTTGATTCAATAGGTCAGGTCAAGCCTCAGTGATGTTATGTGGCAATAAAAATGAAGTACTAAATGACAAGGTTATAGCGCGCCAGTGAACGTCTTGTATCTTGATGGCATATTCCAGAACAACAACGTCAACATTTATTAGCCTCAAACTGCTGAGTTGTGAAGCAAAACAGCAAATGTGACTATAATCAAAGCTAAATGTGGTCAAAAAATTGTGTTTATCCCTTTTTTATCATGTAGTGACATGATACAGGTGCAAAGTACAGTTAAAAAATATTTCTCGTGTCCTCACTTGAACGTTTAAGGTGTAAGTGCAGGACCAGCTATGATACCCATGCGGCAGGCTTAACCCTTGATTAAATGCCCAAACTAGCAATTTGTTGGATCTGTAGTTTGAGCCCTCAAAAAATAGGTCAAAGCTCTAACTCCTGATTCATCACTTACAGTTTAATTAAAATGATCATTCATTTATTCATTCATTATCTCCCGCTTATCCTCTATTAGGGTCGCGGTGGGGTTCCCCATGCCCATCCAGGGGAGAACGTCTCGGGCGCTGGGCAGATAGACCCAGGACAGGGCTAAAATGATCATGATTTCTTTTTTTTAAACCTTTTATACTGTCCAGAGTTTTTATATAAGTTGTGGTTTTAGGGAAATGGAATAGAAACAACTACAAGACATACAGACAATACATACAACACAGTTATGCCTGCGATTGCATATCAGGCAGTTTTAGTTTTCCAATTTAGACACTAGTATTCACACTGTGTGAGGAAACACTACAGAGACATGAGAAGAGCATACGAATCCTATGCAAAATCCTAAGCACTTTCCTCTCCTTGTCTGGGAATTAAAACAAGGATTTTTTTGTTATAATGTAAGCAGTGCACAGAGTGTAGCTTATAAACACAGGTATTATTATGAAAATAGAGATTTGAAAGGCTTCAATGTGAGAAATTATCAGTATTATATCTTATTAAACGTAAGTCGTTGTATTTTTAGAGCCTAGTGATAAAGGTCTCTAAAAAATTCCAGTCTAGTGCCTTTTTAGATTGAAGATGAAAGGACCATTTCTTCCACCTGCATTCCTCCATCACCCCTACAGCTTTAGAGCGACTCCATATGGACGTTGCGTCAGTGCACACCCCCCTTAAACATGAAGTGACGGCAGGTATAATACAACACACGTTTCACCACAGATCCTAGTAGGCATAGTTCCTGTACTGCTGGACTGAGCAAAGGCCTCTGGAGATGACCCATATCAGATCAAAGATGTGTAATGCCATATTTCACTCTGCTAAGATGATGCGTTTACATCTTCCTGACACCTCCAAATCAACACCACATGGCCTGGAACTCTTTAATAAGCTGAAATCCTTTCTGCAGAGGCCTGTCATGTGCGTTGGCAGAGGGATGCGGCGCCTCTCTCGGGCTACAGTAAATAGAAAATGAGCAGGAGGAGGAGAAAAGTCCTGCATTAGAGGTGAGTGGCACAATGTGTGGCACAGGCACCGTATGATTTTAGTGGATGTTGCCCTAAGCAATCAAAGCTTCATCAGAAGAGATGGGTGTTGTGACATACATCACTATTGGTGGAGAATGGCTTAGGAATGCTTTGTAAAGATGGAAGAGTTGATTTGAAGTATGGAGGATGTGATTTGTAGGATGTGCTTTATGATCAGTGATTTTATAGCCCAGATGCATTTCACGATTGGTGCACTATATTAGGATTTGCCTTGAATGTCTTTTGGCAAACCTATTGTTTAAGGCAGATGTACACAATGTGTTTTTGTGCATCGCTTTTGTTTAAGTCAGAAAAAGGCAACTGATGGTCTCCAAGCCAAATGTTCCCATTGTTAAATAATGAATTAAATAAAGTTTACTTGTTATATTTTTATCATTATTAAAGGTCTAGCCCATCCAGCTGTTAACAATAAGTAGCCTATCTACCAAGCTGGAAATATTTAAATACTGTGTTTTTATAAATAACAGCTTGGTACCACTTTGCTGAACTCAACACTAATGAAAAAGTAAATCATAAATCGTTGTAGTAAAACAAATTAATATTTATTTAGACCTATTAGTTATGTTAATAATGTTCATGCTTAGAAGCTGTGGTAACTGTTCAGATATACACTTACTAGGTTCTTTACTGGTTACGCTTTTTTAAATCTTTGAAGAGTTTATATGATCTCTTCATGTTTACATGTGTTTCTTCTGGGAAATTAGATTTCCTCTAATAGTTTAAACAACATGCCATATGAAATTTTCCTGTAATGTAAATACTTACATTCACGGATGTGCTTGTGTGTATTGCCTTGTGATGGGGTAATGACCTGTCCAAAATGTTTTCCTGTATTATGTCCTGTAAGTGCTATAATAGGCTTCAGCACCACCTATAAACCTGATCAGGATAAGCTGCTATATATGAATGATGGAATCAAATCTGTGTGTTCACACTCAAATTGATGATTATGCAAATAAGCAGGGCACAAAAATATTTATTGCTAAAATTTAATTTCCCAGTTTTCAGCTTATTTCTTGTTATTCTGTGCTGCCAAAATGATGCAAATATGCTCTGTACATGTCAGACAAAATGCTGGCACCATTGCTCCTGACTTTCTAACAAGTAGCTGAGTGTAAACATGTGCTTTGTTGCACAGCTTGTAACGTTGGTGTGAATGTGACACACTTCGGTGAACTAGGAGTGTAAACATATTACGGCAAACACGTCTGTTTGGATACACAATCTTTTCATTTGCACCTTTAGGTCTGCATTTAGAAGAAGGGGGTGTGATGCTTTTGGAGTGATGCCCACTGATATTTAGTAACTCATTGTCACTTGTGTCTGTTCTTTACCTTAGGAAATTGCTTTTGTTTACGATATGTGGCATCGCCATAAAAAGAACACATACAATTTATTTATGTAACTATTATATATTTAATTTGTGATGATCCTTAACAACATAATACTAAATCATACAGTTTTTTCAGTGGACAATTGTTTGGCTGCTTTAATTATTTTGTGAAGCCTTGTTGTTATGCACATTTGAGTCAGTTTAGAATTATGATTTTTGCTGATTGTCAGATAAAGGCAAACATAATATAGACTTGTATGAACCAGAGTGTGAGACACTAGCTTGATGATTGATTTTTATTTCCAAATTGTTCTTTTTCTAACAGAATGGAATTTAATAGTTTTGTAATTGTAAACTTAAACTTTGAGGTCTGTTCTGACTCCTCTTTGTAAGTATTTTTTTCTCTTTCTCTAATGGGAAATGTTTTGTTCTGACAAGGAGTCCTATTGTTTTCCCAATATATCAGTCAGCATGTTATACCTGGCAAAAACAGGCAGCTTTGGTTTCATGATTATTAATATAAAGGAAAAACGATACGATTAGCTAAAGTGATTTACATTATCTACATGCTTTTATTTTCATATGTTTCAGTGCTTAATGACAAGGTGTACCTGAAATCGCATTAAGGCGCCTTCATAAATGTTGCATTAGGGAATGTGTAACAGCTTGAAGCATTTAGAGTTGTTTAATGTGATGCAGGTTTCAGCTGCTGTATGTGCTGTCAGGCCTGGATCATGGGGCTTTGCGTGGCTTCTCTCCAGGGTGCCAGGGGTCCCAGAACACTGTTGCCTCTGCTCGCTTTGATTTCAGCTGAGGTGAAGCAAATGGGCCAGAACGCCTCCATTACACACTCTCGATTGTATACTGACAAGCTAAACCTCTAATGCATTACTAAAAGAAATATAAAAACATAAAAAAACGTAAATAATACGATGCTGGTTAGAAGTTATATTTATTTCCTCAATATCTTAAACAAACCAGTTAAAGATCAGGGTCTGGTAGCTTCCTTTTGGTAGAACAAAGCAGGTTGTAAACATTGGACACGTCTGTCTTTGACATCGTATGACTAAACAGACATGTCTATCTTTTCTACCAGTGAATTATAGGCTTCTTTTATCAAACCTCTTGATTATTCTTACTTAATTCATTAGTCTCTTCATTTATTCAACAGTTCAGAGATTTCATTTTAAAGCAATGATTTCCTTTTTTTTAGTAGAAACATACTACTAACATAAGCCACTTTCATACTTGATGCACTTTCAATACATTTCTTTACAAATATAATTTCAAACTTCAGAATAAACCTAATTTGGAGTTAAAATTTTCTAACTGTAAAACTTTGCTGATCCTTCATTAACATGACAATTAAAACAAATCCTAATCCTAATTCTGTTTTTGAGACAAATTATTGGTTTATTGATTTTTTTTTTTTCTTATGTAGCCTTTAATAGGTTAAATTTATTGGTTAACACCTGATTTAAGTTGCATTTACCTTCTACACATTGTTTAGGAGGATCTATAATCTGTTTCTTTGAAAAGTTACCTGCAGTCTGCAGCTAATTATAATAGTAAATATACAGCCAGTTCCTTTTCTGACACATTTTGAATGAGTCTGAGTGTTTTAATGAGAAATGCTCTTGTGACCCTAGTGCCAAGGTTAGCCGCAGTCTCACAGTGTTGTGAGACCAGGTGGCCAGAACAACAGTGCTGACCCTCGGCAAACACTGACTGTTTATCCTACTGATTGACCTGACACAATGTAATAACTGATGTATGTGATGCAAAAAAGGCATTTACAGTAAAGTGCAAGTTTGAAGTCAAAATGTAAATCCATGAACATTTCAGTTTGAAGATGTATTATACAATAATGTAACAAAATATGGCAGGTTCTAATTCCAGAGGAATGGTTTAATTTCATAATTTGAGAAATACCAGTTACTTCAAGATAAATACATTTTCTGTATCATCTGTAACATCATCTGTTCAGAATCAGAGAGTAAGCTGTGATTTCAGTTGAAAGATATTTAATTAGTGTAAGAATCCAACAAAGCCTTGTGAAGTACTGTATATGTGGATAAGCTGAAGAAAAGCATATTGCCCTGATTGCCAATCACAGCTGCCAGTCATCTCCTTGTTTACATATCTTGGCACTGTGAAGATTATTAGTGTTGACCTAACTAAAACATGCGCTTCCATAGATAAAGTCATGATTATTGAGTGCATGTGTAGAATTCCCATATACATGAACATATAAAATATGTTAATGTATATTCATTCATTAATTATCTCCCGCTTATCCTCTATTAGGGTCGCGGTGGGGTTCCCCATGCCCATCCAGGGGAGAACGTCTCGGGCGCTGGGCAGATAGACCCAGGACAGGGCGCCAATCCATCGCTGGGCACACACTCACTCACACACACACACACACACTCTATAGGGGGCAATTTTGAGAATTCAATTAACTTGTTCCATGTTTTTGGACTGTGGGAGGAAACCGGAGAACCCGGAGGAAACCCACACAGACACGGGGAGAACATGGAAACTCCACCCAGATGGNTTTTTTTGTGTTCTGTTTTTTAATTAAAAAGTCAACAATGAATTAATCGGTTTCAGCAACATTGTAAGTTTTCAACAGCGTAAAGTAAAAATCTTTTTTTTGTAATTATTATTATTTTAATAGTTGTAACAGTTTTTGATCTTGGTAGCAGTATCTATATATTTATATATAGCCATAGTATCCCTTGTCACTGTGTTGTCATTTAAGCTCAATTGTTTCTCAGCATCTCGGTTGCTTTAAAGCACGAGTTTGTTTATTGTACTAAGACACCAGTCTGCAACATTATTAGGCATTTTGCAAAATACACACTACTATATATGTACTGTGAGTGTTTTATTGTTACAAATTATCTGATTATTTTAATTATGTGTATTTATGTATTTTATATTTTGTATATATTTCAATATATACCTAGACTGTCTGCTTTCTGATGGTTTTTATTTTCATTTAGTCATAAAGAACATCAAGTAAATGAGTTCCACAAAACATAAAAAATGCTCATTAATAAATAACAGTAAGACTGGTGGTTTAAAACTAAAAAGGTTGAATTACAGAATGTGTTAAGGCATTTTAACAAAGTAATGCATAGAAGCAGTGATTACATTTAATGTGGACACATTAAAGGTTTGACACATTTTCCATATGAAACTGACTGTAGGCAGCACGGTGGCTTAGTGGTTAGCACGTTCGCCTCTCAGCGCTAGGGATTCCCGGTTCGAATCCCCATCTGGGTGGAGTTTCCATGTTCTCCCCATGTCTGCGTGGGTTTCCTCCGGGTTCTCCGGTTTCCTCCCACAGTCCAAAAACATGGAACAAGTTAATTGAATTCTCAAAATTGCCCCCTATAGAATGTGTGTGTGTGAGTGAGTGTGTGCCCAGTGATAGATTGGCGCCCTGTCCTGGGTCTATCTGCCCAGCGCCCGAGACGTTCTCCCCTGGATGGGCATGGGGAACCCCACCGCGACCCTAATAGAGGATAAGCGGGAGATAATGAATAAATGAATGAAACTGACTGTATTTTTAAAAATAATAAATTCATTTTTGGGTGGCACAGAAAAAGTGGTTAGCGTGTCAGCGCTGGGGATCCAGGTTTGTATTGCAATCTGGGTGGAGTTTTCATGTTCTCCCTGTGAGGGTTTCCTTCGTGACCTCTGGGTTTCTCTCACAGTCCAAAAACATAGTGAATAGTAAATTGGGTGCTTTTAATTGCCCCTTACTAGGGATTCCCAGTTCCAATCCCCATCTGGGTGGAGTTTCCATGTTCTCCCCGTGTCCGCGTGGGTTTCCTCCGGGTTCTCTGGTTTCCTCCCACAGTCCAAAAACATGGATCAAGGTGAATTGAATTCTCCAAATTGCCCCATATTGAGTGTGTGTGTTTGTCTGTGTGAGTGAGTGTGCCCAGCGATAGATTGGTGCCCTGTCCTGGGTGTATCTGCCCAGCACCTAAAACGTTCTCCCCTGGATGGGCATGGGGAACCCCCCCGCGACCTTAATATAGGATAAAGCGGAAGATAATGAATGAATGAATAATTGCCCCTATATAGAGTGTGTCTTTGTTTGTGAATGTGTGCTCAGTGATGGATCGGTGGCCTGTCCTGGGTGTATCTGCACAGCATCTGAAATGTTCTCCCCTGCATTAGCATGAGGAACCTCCCCCCCCCTTATTAAGCCAGTGCATACATACCAACAATTTGTGCACTGTGGTGGTTCAGTGGGGTTCCTGGCCACTAGAAAACCAAGCTGAAATAACTAACAAAAAATGCTAAATTGATGGACTACAATCTGTTTTAAAACTTCTTAGTGGTAATCGAAATGGTTGATAGAATATGTGTGAAAACAAGTATGTGTGCAGATGTTTTTAAATGACTTTTTGTTTTTGCTAATCTTCACACATTAACATTGCATTTAGTCATTGTGCAAATGCTTTTATCTAAAGCAACTTACAAGTTAGTGAACAACACAAGTCAGTATATAACGGCTTTTTGTTTTTGGCAAAATTTAACAACTTGTAAATAGAAATAGAAATATTAAATGGTTTAAATACTTCATATTAATGTTAAATGTCTAGTTTGGTTAGCAAAAATCTATTTAATTATTATCTGCTTTTGTATTTTTTTTAAAGTTTTTATATTAAACAAAAATATTGTTAACTAAATTAAATAAAATGTGAATCAGTTAAGTCATACTATATTTTATTAACTTGACCTAAAATATTAAACTGCTAACTAAGTCCTGTAGAATCTGAGCATAACCTCGGAGGAATTTGTTGGAATGTGCACTCCTGAACAGGTTGTCAATTGCCATATATATATATAAATATAAAATAATAATAATAAAAAAAAATATATAGATATAGATATAGATATATGGGCGGCACGGTGGCTTCGTGGTTAGCACATTCGCCTCTCAGCGCTAGGGATTCCCGGTTCGAATCCCCATCTGGGTGGAGTTTCCATGTTCTCCCCGTGTCTGCGTGGGTTTCCTCCGGGTTCTCCGGTTTCCTCCCACAGTCCAAAAACATGGATCAAGTTAATTGAATTCTCAAAAATTGCCCAATTTAGAGTGTGTCTGTGTGAGTGAGTGTGTGCCCAGCGATGGATTGGCGCCCTGTCTTGGGTCTATCTGCCCAGCGCCCGAGACGTTCTCCCCTGGATGGGCATGGGGAACCCCACCGCGACCCCGATAGAGGATAAGCTGGAGATAATGAATGAGTGATATATATATATTTATATATATATATATATATATATATATATATATATATATATATATATATATATATTTTTTTTTTCTTTTTTTTTGGACACTAGATTTGCTTAAACTTTAAACTCAAACTTTTAAATTCTATTTGACCTCCCCTATCATATTCAACAAATTGCCGCCCACATGTACATGTGCCCACACACACAACTAATTTGAAAAGAGTCATTCAGGATAGTTGAGAATTTTCTTACTTTCCACAGATATTTTTGAGCAGTCCGCAGCCAAAGTCCATTTTAGTCACGAGCAAGCTTGTCAGTTATGCATAGTTGGCGGTGTAAATCACTCAAATAGTGTTTAAGAATGATACAAAGAGTTCTCCTGGGCCACACATCATGTAATAGGAGAAGCACATTGCTTGAATGGTGTAATTCAAGCCTCTGGTCAGCAACAGCACAGAAGGGATAACATTTTGCCGCTTTGGGGCTGGGACCTTATGAGCAACTGCACACCTGCTGTATAGAAGAGGTTTTGCCAAGCTCATCGTTCTAGATGAAGCAAAACAGGCGGCCAAACATATAAATTAAGTACCAATCTCTAAAGACTAGTCTGAAACAGCCCAGCACAAAATATTCCAGTATCAACTAGAGGTGCATAGGCACAGAGGCTGTGTAAAGGTGCTGGCAAATAAGTAATCCAAAGATTCAAATTCACTCAACAGGTGACGTTTGAACTGCAATAAGCCCACGAGACAGGACACAACCACATTGTAGAGCCAGAGAACCCCAAAGACGAACCATAAATTTTCTGCAGCTTGCAGTTTTGAGCTTGCAACTCTAATGAACTTGCCATACCTTCCAAGCTAAAGCTTAATTGTATCCACTGAGAGCTATTAACAATGAAGAAATAGCAGTTACGGGACAGAACAGAGATGAGACAGAACATAGGGCTCACCTGAAATCCAGGTGTGTTCAGTGGGACCTTTCACCTGCATTCATTTTCAATAGAACATTTAACATAATTTTTTTAAGCATGTGCACTGGAGACAAAGTCTAAACCCTTAATACTTTGTAACTCTCTACTAGGACGTGAGTGAGGTCTCAAGGGTCCAATGAGGTATTGAATTAATGGGAAAATTGTTAAAACAAGCTCTGTCTGTGAGTGAATTCAGAGCCACCAGTGGAACTGATTTTCTGGGCCAATGCAAACACATGCACCTGTAGTAAAGCATATGGCTGTAGTAATACCTACATGGATATTTTTTTATACTGTTATGCCAATTTGAAATGTTTTAAATTCATAAAATGACTAATAATAAACCAACCGAATATTTAATAACCACATAGAATAACATGGGGGAATACATTCATCTACTTATAGGATTGTCAGATGTGTACATAATTACAGGTTTTGAGGTCAGAAATCTGAAACAATCATAAATACTGAAAAAGAACACAACAATAAATAAAAAGATATCAAAGAAAAGCATTAATACAAGCTTTATACCAAAAAAAACTATATTTAGTGCAAAACAATACTACTGTGATGGAAATGCACTCGCTATGCACACTGCACATTCCCACCCATAGGCTCGTCACTATGCTTGGATGCATCCAAAACACTTAAACAGGTGCCCCAAGATGGTTAGCAGTTCTCTTATCTTGCACACAAAGACAAGTGGTATGTCTTTGCCAAGTTCAAATCCAGTCTCATTCACAGTTAACACACAACTAGAGTGGCAATGCTAAACAATCTCCTTCTCATGTTGAAACAAATTAGAATTAAAAAGCATCTGGTGTGCACCGACATGCAACGCGGTGAGAAATGTGCAGATGTCAGTGTGCCATGATGCCAAGCAGCCATTGATGCGGTGAATTTCCTTAGAGGCAAGCAAGTCAGTCCTGAGAACTAATCCCACTTTATCCAAGAAAGGCGAGCTGTCAGATCTGGAGGTGAAAAAGACAAAAGCCGGACAAACATGAGCCTTTACTTAGATTTTAATGACGAGTGAAGTACTTTCAGGTCCAGGCTAAACAAATGCAGTACATTTATTCATTAAAACTGTGCCCCTGATGAGGGAACATGATTTAAGTTAAATACTCAGGCAGCCTATTGGGCTCGGTGAAAGTACTTGTGTTAGAGTAAAGAAAGCTTTTGAGAACAAAACAAAGACAGATGGGAATAATATCGAAACCATAAATAGATAGGATTGTTTAACAGTATGTGATCATGGAATCAGATTCTTTATAATTGAAGATTTCATGCATGCAATTTCCTCAATTCATTTTAAATGTAGCACAGTCTGGAACATTTTTATTGTAACTCAATTAAACAAAACCAAATTATTGTATATTCCTTATACATGTTCTTGGCTTCTATAATAAATGAGTATTACTTAGGAAATATTACTTATATGTCATAAATGGATTTCAAAATTTCTTTTTGTAGACCAGATCTGTGCACCTGTGTAATATTGTTAATTAATTAATTTAATGTGTTAAATATCAACTTGGTTATACATTTAAGATATGAAATGTATCTAAAGTTAAAGTAAATTCATTAATTTTCAATAAAAGGTTAGACATTTAATTCCACACATACATACATACTCACACATACACACACACACACACATACACACACCCCTTACTTTTGTGGATACTTGTTTCTGCATTACCTCCATTTACCAGTTCTGAATATAGGTTACAGTCAAGGTTACACAGAAGCACTAGTCTATCTATTCATATGCTTACTTTTTAAGCTGTTATTAAACAATCATTAATCACTGCATCAGAGCAGGTATAATTAAGGTGGTGGATGATTCTCAGCATTGCAGTGTCATTGATATATTGGCTGGGTGTTATGTGTATCAAATGCAATAGTGCTTCCGTTTTTGACAGTGTCTGCTTACTCTGATTTCTGATAGACTCATATTGCCCCAACATGGGTGTCAAAATCATAGTTATGATTGTAAAATTATAAATAATAGCTTATTTGTTGCCTCACATTTTGTGCTAAAGGAATGCTAATGTTCACATCCGTTTGTAACACTCACTTGCACAGACACACACACACACACACACACACACACACACACACACACACACTATATAGGGGCAATTTAGATAGTAGGAATTTAGAACAGCCAATTTACCTTGAATCCATGTTTTTGGACTATGAGAGGAAACCCATGCAGCAAGGGGAGAACATAGAAACTTCACCCAGATTGAGATTCAAACCTGAATCTTTAGCGCTGAGGTGAAATTTCAACAACTAAACCACTGTGCCATCAGATATATATATATATATATATATATATATATATATATATATATATATATATATATATATATATATATATATATATATATATATATATATATATAATATTTTTTGAGTAAATAAACAAGGCTGTTTCTTTTATTTGTTTAGGTTTATCCACTTAAAAACACTATAAGTCATATTTATGCAGAAATATAGAACATCCAAAAGGGTTTAACAATTTTTAAGCAATACTTATATGATATTGATATATAATATCTTGCATCTTACCACTCGTGTTCCAGATGGCATTGGTGTGGTTTTTGTAGCCGTTCTTTATACACTCGTCTATGTAAGCCTTTGGGTTGGCGCCTGACGCTAGAATCTCACGGAGCAGCGCGATGTAAGCGATGGCCAGTCTGAGGGTGTCAATTTTGGACAGGCGCTTTTCGTATGGGAAAGTTGGAACGTGGCATCGCAGCTCCTCAAATGCCGAGTTAATGCTGAGCATGCGTTTGCGCTCACGGATGTTGGCTGCGTGTCGTTGTACCCGGTACGGTTGGTGGTGCAGCTGGTGCTGATGCTGAAGCTGGAGCGCACTGAAGCTGGATGCAAATCGGCGCGGCCTTGATTTGCGCTTCTCGTGCTCTTCTCGTTGCTCCTCAGCAGCCCCGTTAATCACTTCCTCCGTCTGGGTGTGTGAGCTGAGGTCTGGCAAAGCCAGCTGCGCCTCGGGAAACACTGACTGACTGCCGAAAGAAGACCACGGAGAAAGTTCATCTGTTACCGCCGTGCACTCAAACAACAACGAGTCGAGTTGCGTCTGTAACTGAAAGTTGGGATCCATCTGGCCCCAAAAGGCAAAGTCGGTGGTGGTGGCATCTTGGTCAAAATCAAACAGAATGTCCTCCATCGCGACTCTTTCATCCACCTGCTCGTTCTGTCTGCCTGCTGTTACTTTTATAGGTCGGTCTGCACTGATGCTGAAACACTTTACTGTCTGACATCTGATGGAACTGGCCCGAAACTAACGTCGAGCCTATGCCCATTTGTACACTTGCACTAAGCCCATCCAGGGGGATTAAATAGCTCAAGGAGTTGCAGGGCGCGCAGCGGGGCGCTTGTGTCCATTCAACAGGTTGAAAAAGACCTCATTAGGACACGCGTCTCCTCCTAATAGCGCTCTCGTTGGCGTTTAAAAAGAAGCGCAGGACGCATTCAAACGAAGCGGCCGATCCTGCAAACACAGACGGGGACAACACGTGCTCAATTATAAAATTCCCTTAAGTCCTTTCCCATACATCACAAAGGATGTGCCAATATTGACCATCAAAGGAAAAGCAGCTTATTTGCTGCGCTCGAGGATTTTTGAGACAAGGCATTCAACCGACATGTCAACCAAGATAAGAATCCTCACATCTACAATGATGGGACATTACAAGATTTCCTAACCTAATATTTAGTCATAACTTCAATTAGATATCAAATACTTATTCAGTGGATCCTACATGTAACAGGATAACCCGAAATGATCAAATTTAATAATTTGGAACAAACGCACAAATGAAATAGTTGGAATTCAGTACTCTTAGGTTTAAAATGTAGGCTTATATATTTATTTAATTTTATAATTTAAAACAAATCTATCACAAGTGATCATTTTTATGTATAATTATTTTCTTGTAAGGTTTGCTTCGTTAATTACTGAATAATTAGACAGAAAACCATAAGTTGTTAAACAGAACGGTAACCACTTTCCTTAATGGTCCAAGCATGCGTAAGTCCTAGTTGAATATAGAATGAAGTAGATAAACCCCTAAATGTGTAATGGTTATCTAACTAAAGTTATGACTAAATAAAGAGTTAATAAATTCTGGTGAACTATTGATCAACTCTCTAATATACTGAATACCTTGGCTTTTAAACATCAAAGCACGAATAACTTAATGACCAGTTTTTTTTATTTTGCACTAGTTTACCAGAGAAATCTAAATATAAATTATATTACCTTTAAAAGGACTGATTACTTTGACATTTCACTAGCTAAAAAAATGTACAATGATCGAATTCCTGTAGTTTGGGTTTTGGCAACTTTAAGGGGACAATATGGTGAAGGCCTTTATCTGTTCCACAAGACTGTGTGGTGCATAAAGCAAGGTATATAAAGATATGAGTTTTGTGTAAAAGAACTTGACTGACTCTTACAAAACTCTGACCTTAATCTCATTAACACCTTTGGGATGAATTAGAATGAAGATTAATAAGGATGGCTCACACCATAATCACACCATAACCATGTCACAAATTATATTCTGAATGATTGGCCAATGATTCAAATAATTATATATATACATGAACACACATACATGCTTATCAGTGGCTAAATATAATTATATGTACACATATGAATCCCAAACATCATTTGAATCCGTGGATAAATTTAATTTGTACACATTTGAATACCAATGTGTTGGGATTTCAGCGTCTTAAAATCCCAATAGACATTAAGCTGCTTTTTCTGAAAACCTTGCTAAGTCTCCAAAAATTCTGTCTGTAAGACAAATTATGTTTTTGCTTCGTCAACTTTTGTTAGTGTTTATCATGTCCACACAACTACAAATATTTTTATGTAAGAATTTGGTTATAAACACCAGTACAGTTTCCACAATAAAATGTCTAAACAGGTATGATCATGCTTTTCAAAACAATGTCAACTGCCTGAGTTTGCAAACAATTCTCAGATATGTTTCTAGTTATGTTTTATTTGATTTATAATACTGTTAAGCTTAAACAATACTTTTTCACTGAATAGCAAGAACTATGATGTCAAAACATCTTACTTAAAACTGAAAGGAAAGTTATGTTTTGTTAAGTTAAATGTTTATTAACCAACATAACCACATTTATATTTAACAGTGCTAAAATAGATGGTGTTGTGGTTTAGTAGTTGATGTCTTTGCCTAACAATAAAACAAGTTCAAAGGTTCAAACTTAGTGATTTCTACACTTTGTGTGTGTGTGTACTATCTCAGAGAGCTCCAGTTTACATTTACATTTAATCATTTAGCAGACGCTTTTATCCAAAGCGACTTACAAATAAGAACATCATAAGTCAGTAGTTATGAAGAAAACCAACTACACTGTATAATTATCAAAGCTGATCGTTATGTAATGCTGCCCCCCCCCCCCCCCAGTTTCCTTCCACAGACTAAAATCATGCTGGTAGGTGTAAAAAATATGCTTAGGTGTGATGAATGGACCAATGACTTGTTTAGGGTGCTTCCTGGCCATTTACTCCTGAGAAATGGTATGGATTACAGCAGCCCCATAATCACAACATCAGTGCTTAGAAAAAAAATAATCTCATCTTCTGTTTGAGGGTTGGAGGAGAGAAAGTTTTGCATCGCTGGGCACACACACATTCACACTATTAAGGGGTACCCAGTTTACTTTAAATCTGTTTTTTTGGCTGTGGGTGAGAACCAGAGAACCCGGAGAAAATCCACATGGACATGGGGAGAACATGAAACAACCCCAGCACTAAAGGCGAACATGCTAACCACTAATCCGTTATGCTGCCCAAATAACAAACTATTGACCCATTTTTATTTGCATGCATACTTTAGTGAATTGTCATTGTGTGTCATTATTTCATGCATTTTGCTAATTAGCAAAACCAGAAGAAGTAAGCATTAAATTAAATTTTGTAATGAAATCAGTGTGAAATACTGAGTTAATGCACATAAGCACTTGCTAAAAAAGGTAGCACAGTGGGCTGCTGTAGCCTCATTGCAAGAAGTTTTTAGAATTAATTCCCAAGCAGGGCAAACAGGGTCCTTTCTCATTGGAACTTCATGGAGCCTCATGTCTATATAGGCTTTCTAAGGGAGAGACAGTTTTCCCCAACAATCCAAAAGTATGCAAATCAAGTGAATCAGATATTGATATTCTCCTCTTGATTTTAATAATTAATAAATACAATTAATGCATTAATAAATTAGCTGTTAATTAAATTTTCTTTAATATCGATCTATCAATCGATCTATTGATTTAATTTAAGGACAATTTAACTAAATCACCAAAAGGGGCTTTTGCTGTAACTTTTTTTTATTTTTTTATTTTTTTATTTTTTTTTAAGCTTATAGTTTTTTTTTGTTGTTTTTTTTTAGCTTATAGGCTAAATTCAGCCCAACTATATTGTGCCATTGAGTGAATAAGTAAATCATGAGCATTTTGACAATTTCAATCAGTTTTGTTTAGACACTCAGTCAAAGGGCAGTACATAAAAGTGCTTTTTCTGTTTAGAACTGAAGTGGATGGAAATGAGAGGATTGTCAGAACCGTCTGCTCCATACAGAGCTCAGAGTCTGCTGCAGCTGACACCCAGCCTCACTACAGTGATGCACACACTTGTGTGCACATGCACACACACACATTAAAAGCTACATTAACCGACGGTGAACACTTTTAAAAACAAATAGTTTTGGGTATAAATACTAGTGTGTTCATAATAATTTTGCACAAAGGTGATGACTATTACTCGCCAGGGATTTGCCGATCTGCAGATTTGTTTAAGATTCCTGCAGATTTCAACATTTATATCCACTATATGGACATGAGTCTTTAGACACCTACATAAAATGTTAAGTCACACACACAGTCCCACACATACACACAGTCTAAAGCCACAAATTCTTTCTACAAAAAGGCATGTCTAAATGTCTTCATACAGAAGAGCATTTGTAAAGTTAGACACTGATGTTGAGATAAGAGGGGTTGACTTTCTATTTCTGTACTAGTTCATCACAAAGTTTTTTTTATTCACATCAAATTCACCAAACCATACTGTTATAGACCTTTCTTTATGCACAGCCAAGGTAAAATATAATATATCACAATGGTGAAAGTGTATAATTGTCCAAAATGCATGGATTTTATACACCTGAATTCAGTTAAATAAAAATAATTATGCTTATTATAATCACATTTTTGCATTTTAAATAATTTTTGGTTTAAAATACTATTAAAACCCTCTTCAATAAGACCATAATAACTAAATAAAAATAATATTTATAAATGACTGCAAGAACATCAGCCAAAGGTTGTCATTTCTATAGCCATGTTTACTCTTGAAAGCAATAATAAAGATGTTTAAGGCAAATGGAGATGTTAAAAACCTGTCTGACAGAAAATTTATGGCTACATTGATCCCACACACTGTAAAGAGGATATTTCAAGTAGCCAAAAGAATCTTCAAGGATCATAGCTAGGGAGCTGCAAACAATAATTAGGTTTTGGGATCAGGGCTTTTCCATAACTACAATCAGATGACACAACCAGTATTTGTTAGAGAGGATTTTCAGAAATCTGACAAACAGAGATTAACAAACTCAAGGGGCTAGTGTGCCAGACATTACTAAAACTTTGCAATGAGAATCAAAATAGAGCTTGTTGGCCAAAAACTAGTGAGATGGGCTTAATAAACAGTGTACCAGTTGTTTTAAATGACTCAGTTGCACAAACGCTCAGTATTTTCTTTCAGAACCAACGTCAAGGAAACAGCATCAGGACCTCCATCAGTCACTGTGTTCATTATGTGCTAAAGTTTTCTAACCATCATGGTTTCTCTATTTTCATCAGATTGCATAATATCTAATAAGAATTTTACTAGTACTATAGTACTATAAGTGTGTGCTATAAACCAAACATTGCTGTAAGTGCTTAACTCGGTTCCTGTGTTTCTACTTCATCATAAAACCTGTGGCTATTTGTGGGTCAGTTGTTGGAGTAGATGCTGTGATTACCCTGTAGCTAGTAAAGCTACTATCTCAGAATGTCTCACATTTACAAATAGCCTTGTATACACTGTATAGACAACATTATTAGGGCTAAACTATACATTACAAGTGCTTTTCAAAAATTCCCTTTTCAAGCTGCCCCAACCTTTGCTGCTTTGATTGCATGGTTTTCATTTATTTGGCAAGGCTTTCTACAAGATTTGATGATTTGTATCATTTTAAAGCTGTTTAATGTGTTTGATGTCAGGAATTTATGCACAGTCAATCTAGAACAGAAAAGAGCATTAAATAGGTTTTTTCCCAACAAAATTGGAAATGACATGTCTGTGTTCTTAATTATATACATCTGTGGCAGTGTCGTATAAGGACGGAGTGCTAAAAATTATCTTTGCAAAAAATAAGCCAACCGTTATGGATGTCTTAACATATTTAAGAATGCATTTGGTAAAGCTTTCGGGGTTTATTTGTCCTCCACCTCTTCCGGCTTAATCCTGTACTAGGGAATAGGCCCCGGGGGTGGACACTGGCAGATGCACACAGGACAGGGTGCCAATCCATGGGTGGGTACACTCACTCACTCAGACACTCAGATGTATTGAGGCAATTTAGAGCAGACAATTTACCTTAAATCCATGTTTTTGGACTGTCGGAGAAAACCAGAAAACTCCTAGAAAACCCACACGGACATGGGGAGAACTACACTCATATAAGGATTTGAAACTGGATCCTGAGTACAAAGAGGGGGACATGCTAAATAAAACATAACATATTTAAATTATGCAGAAGAATTAAATTTATCTAGCTAAAATATTTGGCTATAATCACAAAATTGTCCTTTTATATTTAATTATTAGAAATTAAAAATGAGTATAAACCATAAACACATTATCCATCTTTATCAGTATCCAAATAGTTTAATATACAGTTTCATTGGTAAGAATTTGTTCATTTCTAAGAGGTCAAAGACAGACTGAGCAAATGACTCTGGTCAGCAGGTCCAGCTGTTGTGTTTAGCAATTGGGCTTCTGCAAAATATATTAAAGTAGCTTATATTATTCAAAATGTCATGATAAAGTGGCCTGTTGATTATTAATTTCTGTACAGTTATTCATTTAGATATCAGGAAACCAGCACTGATTTTAAGAATATGAAAAGGAGCTATGGGAGCCAGATGACTGGAGTGTGCGCGCCCTCATCAAGCATGTGAGGCGTGCCAGGCAAGCAAAGTCCTGAAGCCATCACATCTGTACCTAATTAGTTTTGTTCATTTTCCAACTCAACTTTAGAATCATACTTAAGATAACAGGATATATAAATGGATTCCAGATTAAAGAGACATTAGCCTTAGTTAGCCTACACCTGTTCCATATGATTCTAAGACACTTGTATTCTCTGTATTGTTCTTATTAATTTCCGATGGTATTAGGCTTGACATTATATAATTGAGCCTAGAATAAAAAATATACAACTGAGTGTGCTGATATGTCTTAATCAAAATAAGCATTTAAAGCACTTGGTGGGACTAAACTATTAACCAGCAATGTACAGTTCAGGTGGAAGTTATAGAAATACTTAAATCACACTGTCTGGGATCAACAGTTATGGCACTGTCAGAATCACTGTGATCACAATGTTCTCTATTTTGACAGTTGATGTGTGCAAAGTTGCCACAATATTAGCTGGTTAAGTAGTTTAATTAATTAGTGACAGAATTTGAAACTTAGTGGGTAGTGCAATCATCTTATAGTAAGAAGGCTGAGTTTGCTCATTGCCCTCTAGTTTAAATGTCTGTGCACGCACACTGCTTGGATTTATGACCTGTCCTGGATTGTTTCCCAAATCTTTTTGCCTGATCAAATGTAGGTTTTGTTCCAGCAATCCTAACAACCTTTATTTCAATTGGTACTTTTAAAAATGGATCTCCAGGTGTCCTAATAAATTGCTCAATGAGCGAACATACTGAGTCCAATTTTTTTTTTGTGTTTCCCAACATTTATGTTAAAACCAAAGCTGATCTTATAATCACAAATAATAGGAGCTGCTTATAATTCATCAAATATTCACTGTAATTTTAGTCTTGCTTTGGTAGATCTATGATGTAATATTGCAACAGTAGTGATTGTCTGTTAGTTTTCTTGGCATTAGAATGACCTTTCTTGATTACTAATTGAAGTATCATAATTTGAACCTTCTCTACTTTAGTCTTTTCTGACAAGACCTGGAAAAGCTGCAACACTAGCCTTCAAGTTGTTGAAATGAGTATGACAATTACTTTTAAAGGTGCACAGATGTGACCAGCTGTTAAGAGCTTTTTACTAAGACAATGAATTTATGTAAAGATGATTGCATGATCTAAAGTGAAACTGTTTCAGAAAAAAAAAAGATAGTCAATGTAATCAGCTTTATAGTGGTTGTATCTGATGTGGTGACAGAGTGCAGAAGGAACAGCAATATCAGTTATGGCAATCCACACCAGCACACAGTGGTAGGACGGTGACTCCTGTGGGAGGAAAGCCGTGACATTCTCAACCACTTAGTCGTTCTCTCGTTAAAACCAGGGGACACTAACCTCTCATTTTTTGGCCTTTCCTTTCACACACTCTGCCTGGAAAAGACATCATGTACATAAAATCCCCTTGTACAAACAGTCCACCCGCGGCTGGGCAGGGACACCACAAGAGACAGTAAGAATTGAGCCACAGTCTTCAGATCTGACATGCATTCTGATGAGCAAGTCTATGCTTCCTTTTGTCTGTCTCTTACTCGCTTTCACTGGGAAAAGCTAAGAAGGGGTGTTAATTGTTCCACCAGATCTTAAATGCATGTGACAGAGCTGCTGAATGGCCTCATGGTTCAGGGGGTCAGAGCTCTCGGCTCCTGAGGATGTGCAAAGCAAAAGCATTGTGGTAGAACCTGAGAAGTTTCACCCTAAGTTGCAGAAGGTGAAGAGCTACTCCATAGGGATGAACCTGTCGACAAGCCATATGTGAATGATTATAGCTCTTTTCTTTTCACGCTGAATGAGATAAAGGCCAATAGGCTTTATCTCTAATGCACAGGTGCAGCTGGACTATATGGAGAAAAGTGACCTGTTTTTTGGACAACATGATGCAGCAAGAATGAGTATCTGTGGTTTTGTTGTTAATCAGAAGCTCAGTCTCCGCTTTCTCAACTTTTGCTAAAGGAAAAGAAAAATGAATTAACCTGCATTATTTTTTTGTTGATGACAAGAGTGCAATGGTGTAAATAGAATTGCATTCATAGGATTGTTTTGGAACGCAGACGATATTGGGTATTTGCACATTTTAACAATTGCATTTAAAAATGACTATCTATTTACAGCAACATACAACGTGAAGAGGCAGGATTAAGTATCAAATCCTCATACTATACCAAATAAACAAAATGTCTTTCTTTTTATACTAGTCCATAGGTTTTTTTTAAACACTTAACATTAATTATCCATCCAATCATTTTATAATTATTGGAGCACTGTGCTGGGGCTAAGCCCAAAAAAAGAAAAACATACACCATGTGACCAGTCCATCGTAAGGTCAGACACACAAACATATTCACACAAATAGGCAACGCAGTATATATAATTCACCTACTAGTATAATCTTACAAATAACTTAATATCAACTTACAATAAAGGAAAATAATGTGATAGGTTTTAAAAATGCAGTTAATAAAATACATGGAGATATTTTATTTAATTTAATTTGGATAAAAGTGTCTGATAAATGGCAAAATGTAAATGTATTAAACAACTAGTTTTTTTTTTATACTAATCTGTTCAGGTGCTACTTACTATTGCAACTGCAAGGTCGTTGCTTAAGATTTGGCAGTCAAGCTCTACACAATGTAAGTTTAACTTAAGTTTTGGAGGATGAAGGGCTGTGTTTTACTTATGTTGTTCAGTGTAAAAGTACAATGTGCAATTAAAATACAAGCATTCTATTTTATTTTAAGTCCAGCCATTTAGATAGAATGTATGTAGTGGCTGACACTGAAAACATTTTTGGAGAATCCCCAGATAGGTATCCTCCTGAACTTTTATTATCATGAAGACATGGATCGGGTACATCTGTAGTCATGGGATAAATCTTTACTTTACTTATGTAAAAATTAAAATCACTCCAAAGCTTTAAACACTAACCAAGCTGCAGCATTCAACAGCACAGAACAGAACTCATTGCCATTATACCATGTAAAATGACATTAACATTACATGGTGGAACACTTTTTGCAGGTGGTACACCTTGTTATCAAGGTTATTGGTTTAGTTCCTGGGTTAATGGCTGGGATGCTTGCAGTGTATAGTTTGTATCCCCTTCTAATGTCTGCATGCGCTGTTGCAGTTTGTAAGTCATCTTCTACCTTCATCAGTGGTCAATGAATGTGGCATACCAGATGTGGGAGGATGGACATATTTAATTGGTGGACTATTTTCATACAGCACAGAGGTGTTAAAAACTTCAGAAGCACGGCTGTGTCTAATCCAGTTGAACCCGCACAACATAAACACAACACCACCACCTCAAGGCTACTGTATCATTCAATAACTACGTAGAAAAACAAAAGGTCCTCAGTCTGCAATTGCGCAGTAGCATCTAAATAATAAGTGTAATAAAATATGAGTGTAGAAATGTGAAGGTGTATCTTAATGATAGGAGGGTATAATTTTAACTGATACATTTATGAAAGCATATTTTTGCAATCCAGCGAATACTATATCAAATTAATTGTAAACAAATTTATTGATTATTACTTTTTCAAACTTGTGATTGACATGATGTGATAAAGTAAAAACACCTAATATTGGTTAAAAAACACACTTTCATTGTGTATCAGTTATTGCTCACTATTGCTCAGTGTTGTTACTCATTGATGACTCATTGAACAGGAAACGCATGGCTTTTGGTATTGCAGATCTGATGAAAATAATTATAATGCAGTCTTTAAATTGTCCATTCATATAAAGGACAGTATGACTAGGATTTTAAACAATTTATCATTTAAACACAAGCATAGTGACAAAATGAGAGCATGTGCCTCAGATATGTTTTTATAGATTTTTGCCACTCCGGGGTGAGTGATTGCATGTGAGTCATTCATTATAATAGCTACTACACTACGTCAGGATTTCACTGAAACTGTTACACCCACAATAAAAATACAAAAAAAATAAATCTGGCAATTATCCTTCATCTTTGTCAGGTGTGATTTCCAATATCTGGCAGTTATGCAGTCTGGCTCATCAACAGTCACTCAGCAGCCTGGAATAAGAGTGGATGAGCAGTTCCGCAAACACGCAAAAAAAATAAAGAACCAGACCTCCAAAACATGCTGCTTCTGCCCATTTCCTTTTGACTGTGCTCTAAATTCAACTTTAGTGAGATTAGTTCCTGACTGAGATTTTATTTGATCATGAAAAAGTTATTTGAGGATAAAAGCAAAAATAGAACACTGACGATTTCCTCAATCCATGTTTATAGTGTTTCATCCTCCGTATAAAACTGAAAACAAACTGTGTTATAGATTCAAAGCTTTTATTGTTATATGCACATATAGAAACATGTTTCCCTGTGCAATGAAATTCTTACTTTGCCGGGTGAGTAAGAAAAAGTAAGTATAGTAAAAATAATGAAATTATAAATAAATTATAGGTATATTGCCTGTAGTGTAATTTGGTCATAAGGTTTTAAGAATAAACCTAGGTTTTTTTTGTTTTTTTTTTAACTATTATAAAAAATATTTTCAGTTAACTTTCTACATGCATTATCCATATTGTCAGTTCTCCTTGTACTACAGATATGCAGTTTGTAGTTTAACAATTAAAGACTATAGTCCATCTGCATACTTAGTTAGTTCCCTTTCCTTTGTTTTTAATTAACCAGGACCACCAAAAAGCAAGCATTATTTTGATGGCGAGTAAATTTTAGTACTGCAGTGACATTGGCATAGTGGTGTGTTTCGATTACATGAGTAAAGCCGTTCTGCTGTAGTATATATATATATATATATATATATATATATATATATATATATATATATATATATATATATATATATATATAAACTAAAATAAATTTTGGGCAAACATACCACCCATACATATACATTTGATTTGAAACTAGTGTGACTTTTGAAGCATTTTAATATGCTGCATTAATTCAATTACACCTCTGAAAAAAAAGCCACACTGCATTTTTGTAACCCAAAGCACACATCTGAAACCAATTGAAAGGCCTGCATGGTTTCCGTGAAAAGGACAATTTGGTGGTGGTGGGGGGTGCCATGGTTAAGGGGTACCTTCCCTAGAGAGCCCACCTCTGGAGTGTGCCAGTCTGTTTTCCTCTCCATGCCCAAGATACAAGCAGGCATTTGCATGTAAGGAACAGATGCATCGAAGCACAAAAAGAAAACATCAATAAAGGCTCTGTGCCAGAGTGAGCAATTTATTCAACTGCCTGCCTGACGAAGGTCTTTCCTATTTGCTGGTAAATTATAGCAACACTAACAGAGCACAGATTACGTAGCATCAAAGCATTATACCCATCAGACAATATTCCTACCCCCTTTCAACTCAAAGCATAGATCGGAATTTAAATGTTAGTCTTAAATGTTATCACGGTTGGGGCCGGTAATTAAGTGGTAAATAAGAATCAAGTGGGGGCTGTACAGAAGCCATGTGAACGTAACTGCTAATTGCAAAAACCCTTGAGGCTTGGCGAAAGGTCACAAGTCCTTGCGGTATCACTTTAATTTCCCATGAAGACACACAGAGAGGAAAAGGCATATTTTAAGCATTACAAAGAAAACAGTTTTGGCAAGTCAAGATACTGTACAGTACAGAATGCATACATACAATCTTGCTGGCCACTTTATTAGGTTCACCAACTTCTTTCTACACTTATTTCCATTAATTCAGCCCCACTTAAAACCTAAATCTACTAATTTGTAGTTGTATAGTTACAGAATTAACATCCATCTTTTTCTTTACACACTTTGTTAGTCTTATTTACTTTGTTCACTATTGACCAATCTCCAGAAAACCATCACAGATCAGGTATGGTTTGGGTGGTAGATGATTCTTAGCACTGCAGTGACACTGATGTGCTGGTGCTGTGTTAGTGTGTGTTGTACGGGTAGGAGTGAATCAGCAGCACTACAGAGTTTTTTTTAAATATCATGGTGCTTACACATTGCTTGATAAAACAAAAATGTTAGAGAAACAGATTACAGTCTGTAATTATAGAAATTTAACATGTTTATCTCTTCCTTTCAACTTTTGCCTAAACTGGAGTTACTTCACAATAGAGGATGGTCACAAGTTTGATTCTGATAATGACAGTGGTGTGAAAGCACCCACCTCGGCTGCCTTAATGTGCCATTGTTTGAGTTTGTATAAAAAGAAGGCGGTAGCATGGAAAGAGGTCTTCTGTCTTTTTGATTTTTACAATTTTGAGTACAAAATTTTATTAATAACATTCTACAAAATTCTACATAATCAGGCTCCACAGTATCTGAGTGAGCTGATTCAATTGTACAAGCCAACACGTGAGCTCCGATTGGGGGGGGGGGGGGGGGGGGGGGGGGGGGGGGGGGGGGGGGGGGGGGGGGGGGGGGGGGGGGGGGGGGGGGGGGGGGGGGGGGGGGGGGGGGGGGGGGGGGTGTGGCACTGAAATGATGCTGTTCCGGGGCGCCATCTCATCTATGTAGAGCCTGCAGTATCTGCCTCTTTTAGTCATGCTGCTCTAGTCAGTGATGCCGAAGTCACATGCTGCACTGTGTCAATAAATTAGTTATTAATTAAATGCCGTGCTTTATTATTAGCTCTAACTGCCTTCCTTGTCGGTTTCTTTTGAGGTGTGACCGGCTTCCTGGAGATCTTCATCCATGGCTCTGCCGACGAGCACTGATGGAACCTGAATATCCATTGGACTGGCGGTCCTGCAGGACACCCCCTTAATGGACTCACATATAGTTTTCCAGTTTTCAGTTTTTCCATTTGTTAAATGTCTCTCATGGCTGTCCTACATTGTTGTTGCTGCCTGGCCGCTCAAGGAGGATGAGTCCCCCACTGAGTCTTGGTCCTCCCAAGGTTTCTTCCTTGAATAACAACAGAAAAGGGAGTTTTTTCTTGCCACTGTCGCTTCGGCTTGCTCTTTGGGGGTTTGAAGGCTTTTCATTCTGTAAAGCTGCTTTGTGACAATGTACTGTTGTAAAAAGCGCTATATAAATAAATAACTTGAACTTGAACAATTTTAAGGATACTGCATCAAACTATATTTGTTATAGTTTTATGAGCTCGATTTTGTACAATCAGTATACAGTTATAATAGGGTATACTTATAGCGTATCAAAGGGTAGCTGTCAATTGTGAGAACTATCTCAATATAGGGTTAGCATATTTTGAAATATGTTTATTAATGTTTATTAACTATTGATCTTATATGAAGCATAAACACTGGTTACATTTACAGTATAATATGCTAACTTCAGAAAAATGAATTTAAATTAATGTATATTATGTATCACAGAATATTGATTTTACTTATTGTTTGTGTATAAATGAAAGTTTTTATTGTAGTACAGTAGTATGTTATTAGTTCCCAGCCCAAATTATGGCTTGTATGTTGAAATATTTTTAGTAGCACATTGATGGTTAGCACTTAAGGTGAACATGTCCTTATTTTTTTTGTAGTTTGCATGTTCTCTTTGCCTCTGTATAAATTTTCTTAAGCAGTTCTTATTTCCTTTTATAGTTCCAAAACATTTATCACGTAAATTGCTGGGACAAAATGCTTAGCAATGCAGGAAAACACCCTAAGAACATTAGACCAAGGTAAGTAGAATTAAAATTAGTGAATGACCGTGTGATTTTGTTATTCATTCATTATCATCCACTTAATCCTCAACAAGGGTTTTGGGGGGGGTTCCATGCCCATCCACGGGAGAATCTTTTAGGTGCTCGGCAGACACACCCGGGGAAGGGCACCAATCTATCACTGTGCACACTCACTCGCACAGACTCTCACATATGCACACACTATATAGGGTAATTTAGAGTATTCAATTTACCTTGTATTCAAATTTTTGGAATTTGGGATGAAACCGGAGGACCCAGAGGAAACCCATGCGGACACAGGGACATGTGGAAACTCCTCCCAGATTGGGATTTGAAACTGGAATCCTCAGCACTGAGAGGCAAACATGCTAATCACTCATTTTATATATATATATATATTGATTTTATATTTTATGTTGATTGATTTATTCATTCATTAATTATCTTCCGCTTTGTCCTATATATTAGGGTCACGGGGGGGTTTCCCATGCCCATCCAGGGGAGAAAGTTTCGGGCGCTGGGCAGATAGACCCCGGACAGGGCGCCAATCTATCGCTGGACACACATTCTCACAGACATGCACACATAGACACTCTATATGGGGCAATTTGGAGAACTCAATTGACTTGATCCATGTTTTTGAATTGTGGGAGGAAACCGGAGAACCCGGAGGACACCCACGCGGACATGGGGAGAACATGGAAACTCCACCCAGATGGAGGTTCGAACCAGGAATCCCTAGTGCTGAGAGGCGAACGTGCTAACCACTAAGCCACCGTGCCGCCGTTGATTGATTTATATATTATATATTTTTATATTAATTTAAAATATAAAAAATGTAAGATATATATGTAGTGCATGTTAAGAATTACCTTTTTAATTTTAATTAAGGTAAAATTTGAAAAGAATTAATTGTGACAGTACCTTCCTTTCTTTGGTTTCAAGTGACATGAATCTATACATTGCCAGAGAATTTTGTGTTAAGTTTCACAGTCAGTGCCAAAGGTGTTGCACTTTCTACTGTGTTTCAACTTCTGCCAAGCAATTGAGACCATAATCCTCTATGATTTCCTAAATAAAATTCCCTTATTTAAAAAGAAAAGGGAAAAAAGAGTTGAAACAAGTCGATTATGAGAAACAGATTGCTAAACATAAACACCAATCAGAGAAACATGGCAACAGGAAACAGGATGAAAGTACTTTCACAGAGAAAAACATAGGATCAATAGCTCATCATATTTCATCATGCACCGGGTGTGAGCGAGAAAGACCAGCCAGACAAATACCAGACACTTCAAGGCCTCTTCCCTGGCCTGCTGCACGCCTATGGAAATCATTTTGGCAGGAGTTTATACCCTGGGTCAGGTTCTAAATTATAAAAGAGGGAGTCACCCTGTGTGCATTGATTTGAAAGAGGTCAGATCTTAATTGTTAGGTCATTAGCCCTCCTGAGACCTTCAGTGCATCATTCTGGCTGATTTGTCAGGTTAAATATTTGTAGGAAAAAGGCCTTTTTTTAATAGTGAAGCAACATATTTTTTGGAAGTGCTGTTGATAATTTAATAGTGGTTAACAAAATCCTCAAGGCTTTATATGTTAGCTTCTCTTTAAAACATTTTAATGAATTAATACTCTTGTACTTTTGTTCATGTCATTATTTTGTATGAATTTAAACAGCTTACCTTTACGTTTAAATGTGGTCATTAAGCAAATATTTAGACAACACACAAGTCATAGTTAATGACAAACCAGTACTCTGTAGCAGTGTCAAACCTAATCTTTGTTATTTTAATATATATTTTTAGTATATTTTATGTATCTTATATACAAAAATGTATTTTTGTTGTATGTTAACAGATTTGTAATTGTGTTTTTCTTTTACCTCAAACATAGAGCTTTCTTTTGATTTGTCTAGACTCAATTTAATATAGTTTTTACACATTTCATCAATATACACTCAACTCCTATACCAAATTAAGATAAAGTTGCTTGGCAGAAAAAGTAGTAGCATATTTTAAAAAAATTCAAAAGGCGCATGGCATCTAGCCTGAGGGTTTTCCCTGCATGAGAGTTTCTGGCATGAGGGACTGGCCATAGGGGAATGTATGTGGGTAACCTAACATTGAATTTAATGGTGACATTTATATGAAGTCCATAATAATTCAACTACATGAAAGTGGAAAAAAAAAAACTCTTCAAAAGAGACCACAAATACAAACAATGTGGTGAGAGTGGTTTTTAGTAATAATTTGGACTCACATTACATAAAACATGACAGCTTACATGTATGCAAAAAAGAACAAAGTATTAAATTAAATTAAAATTGTATTCCCTTATTTTTGCCAGCAGTGTGGTTAAATTCTACATTGGTAATGAGAACTAAACTCTTATAATCATAATACTTTTTTTCCTGTACAGAACAAAATAAATTTTTGATATATAATCTTACTACAGTCAGAAGAAAGGTAGGAAATTTTTCATTTTTTCTTTTTTATTATTATTTTTTTAATGTACTGACACTGACATAAGGATTCTTTTTATTACTTTGTTGAACCACAAAACAGTTAGAATGTTTTTTGTGGGCTTTGTAAGATCTGGCAACCAAAAAGTAAATGCAGGTCAGCAGTGTTTGGCAATAGTTTACTCTTTCGGGTGCAATGAAAAATAATTTCCTCCTAAAAGAAACTGCATGAGGGAGCCGATTTGGAATGGCTGTCAGTAATATGAAGAATGCATGAGGAATGCATGCATGATTGTGAAAGTAGGACTGACAAATGTCAAAGACAGACCATTTTTCTTGTATCTGCATGCCAAAGCAATATTTACCCATAATTTCAAAGCTTGATTGGTAATGAAGGTTGTCCTTTATGCTGTCTTGAGAATGTTAGTGTTGTTAAAGCATTTAAATATTTATGATTACGTTTACTTAATAGTCTTAAAAACAAAACTGATTGATCAAACAGGTTAACCACACTGAGCATTTTAAATATAGTATTTATTCCTGGGAATGAGCATGAATGATGAACCAATCTCATAAACCCAACCAAACCACACACTATAGTCATGTTTTGCTATTGCATAGGTATGTTGCTCTATACCCGTGAGTGACAAAAATAAGCTTTTAAATACAAATGAGATAAATATAACCACCACATGACAAACTACATTGTCTTATATTAAAAAAAAATAGGCACTTAAAATAGTAAAAATAGTAATAGATTTAAGAGAGTATATATATGTATCGAAAGCACAATAAGGTACTACTAATCACATGCCATTGATTACCTAATCATAAACAAATGTGACCACCTCTATTAAAGCTACAGTTTGGCATTCTGGTCTAAAGCATTTAGTTGTGTATTAAAACAATGCCAATAAGACATTAGCAGTAATCTTAGAGAAGCAATTGTTGCTGCTCATCTATCTGGGATGTGTTCAATGCCAGTACTTTAAAATCAATCAATTCACAGTGAAAGATTTTTTTTTCACAAGTGGAAAACATAAAGAACAGCGGACAGTCTTCCCACAGTGGATTTTTTAAAATTCATTTATTTATTTATTTAGCAAATTCACCCCAGGTTAGGAATGTGCAATGCTCTGTAAAAGTCCAATATACAATCTAAGAGCTACATTTCAGATTCTACAAGCTTTAGTTAACATTTTAAATGTTTTTGTACATGATAGGACTAAAGAGGAAATATCTGAACATGTACAGTTTGTTTGGAAGATTTGTGATGAGAATGTTTCTTTAAAAAAAGAGAACATGGTAGTGTGGCTTAATTTTGCAAAACAAATCTGAGTAAATCAGAAGACTTATGAAACAATGTCTGTTAGAAGGACAAGACAAGATTTTTAGCTTAGATGCCCTGCAGCACACTTGGCGAAGACCAAACACAGCATGTCAGGATAGCATACTACACCTATTTGGATGTTTTGCATTGACAGGATCTATGCACCTTTAAATCTTTTTTGTCCATGGCCTTCTTAATGCAGAAAATTCAATGGAAACTTAATATTAGATGTGGTTATTTATTAAAATATAATATATAATATATAATCCAATAGTACATTCCTTTAAGTAACAAAGATTAAATTAAAGTTATTATTGCTATTGGAAACCAGGATTATTATATTGGCTTTAAGGTGGCACAATATTTAACAAGGAATATGTTATTAAATCAGTTTGTTCAGTGTGTTGGCATCTGCTTAAGTTAAGGAATAGAATTTACCTCTGCAAAGTGGTCCTCTTAAGTTCTCTCTGCCTGGAGTAATCATTTGTTCAAACTTTTTTTGCACACACACACTGCTAAATGCATCTATCCCTGCTTGTCTTAAGAAGATTTAGACCCTTTCCACACTTACATTTTACATATCTAAATTTTTGATTGGGGTGTATTTCTATGCAAAATGACCCTTTTTTTGCAAAATGACCCCATTTTTTTTGCCCACACTAATATATTCATCTGTGATGCTAATTGATAAGGATGGGTCTAAGCTGAACTCTCTCTATTTAAATTAGCTGGATCGTTTTATATTGGAAAACATCACACTAGAATGTTCTGCCTAAACACAAATGTTAAAGTCTACTTTCAACTAGGTAGTTCATTGTTTTTTAGAAAGTGGAACTTTCTTTGTTTTATTAACAGAGGAAGACAGAGAAGACCATAAAAGACCATAAAATTCTATGCCATACTACTTGAAGATTTTAAAGCTGCCTCAGCATAAATTTCTGTTTCTGTGAAAAACATCGGCTGACGGGCAGTTCTGCGGCCTATGGATCATGAAATCGTAGATTGAATCAGTAAGTACTAGATGTTTGGAAAAACAAGAAGTCAGTTTATGTCCTGAACTTTGAGCACTCCATGATCCTGTGAAGCTGAATACCCATGTCACATTCCCAAATCCACAAAGCCCAGAAAAGTTAACAGACATCAAAGAGAACCTCAAGGTAAAGATATCGCGTCAGCAGGTCCCAGCCAGGCTGGCAAGGAAATGGGTCAATGTGGTTCTTATTATTTGATAAGCATCCCATATTTTTGGAGGTATTTTAATAGCTAGGATTGATTCCTTTTCAAGGTTGGGAGGCTGTAGAGGGAGTCCCTGCACGGCAGGTTCTCCAGGGGTCGACAGATTATTATTACGCAATGCCACCACTCCACAGGAGACATGATTCACACTTCATTCTACCATGACAACTGACCAGATCAGGTTTTCACATTACTCACCCTGCTGGAATTGATTACACATCCTCTCAGGAAAGCACAATGCAAATATTAAAGTTTAGACACTCATACAATCATGAGCAGCAGACTATTATTCTTGCTCTTAAGCTTTTTTTGTAATTAAGTGTGAAACAATAACACTAAATACTTTCAATTAAAATATTGCAGACAATGCAGTTTTTGTTCAGAGACACCTGCATCATGAGATGTAAGAATCATTAGTTAATTCTTTGATTGGATAGATATAGAGGTCAGAAGTCCAGCATCATAGTAGAATCATAGTTCATGTCAGCTTTTTGACAGACCACAAGCCCAAGGCGTAAAAAAATACTTCTTGGATCATTTACTGACATGAGAGTTTGTTTGTTGGATGACATTGTCTTACCCCATTGGTATGTCCTTTGTGGTGATTACAAAGGATTTTTCTGCCTTTCTCAACTACCCAGAAACTCTGTTCATACAGTGTCTCTTTTGTTTTCTTGGAAAGGGTAAAGGTTTAATTTAGCCTTCAATCTGCATTGTGTATTTCTCGCCAATCCGAATGTGTTTCTGTTGTACAAAGGATTCGAAAATTACTCATAATGTGGCCGGTATGAAAAAGGAAATTCTTTAATCCTTTGCAAAATAAATCCAATAATTAATACAGCTTAGAAACACCCACTCACTTTGTTTGATTTTTCAAGATGGCTTTCAGAATCTCCTTTTTTCTTCTATGAAGAAAATGTGTTGTGAAAGGCTGAATGTTACATATTGCAAATGGACTGTAAAATGAGAGCAGTTGCAAATTAAGTGCAAGATGTAGGAATCATGCTGGAAGTATGCACTGTGTGCGAAGACTCACTATGATCTGGATTTACCCAGAATCCCAACTGGGGTACCTAAGAAATGACCTGTACTATGAGATTACAAGAAGATTCTTAGATAAAAGACAAAATAAAGCAGGTTTAGCTACACTTAATACATCCATGTACAATGTATAAACAGCTGTGATGTTGGACATTCTTACATTTTCAACTTTAAAAGCAAAATGTAGTTTGTTTTTTTTGCCCAGACAACTGGGAACTAGAAACATTACAGTTTCCCTGTGAGTCAATGCTTTACATTTGTCTTGTGTTTTATGCCAACAACATTGAAGTTACACCAAAATAACATCAAATGTGTTACGATCAGGATGAATATTATGTGACAAATGCTTTCTTGCAGACTCTTGATGGGAGGAGGAAAGGTATGAAAGAGTTGCTGAAAGACAATCCACTCCATCAAGTCAACATAAGCATGATGGTATATTGACCTGTCCTATGAGATGCGTAGTCGGGATGTGGGATTTCTTTTTTTTTTTTCCACAGTTTTTTTTTCTTTTATTTGAAAGTCTCTGTGCCCAGACGGAATGGATTTGCAGGCTTGCTTTGATCCCCTTTTTATGATTCTTTTATTTGTTTTAGCCACATCCTTTTCAGAGCAGCGCTCGATGAAAGATGCTTTGAATTAGGGGCTGGGGAAATAGCGCATACGGCATTTTCTCTGCTTCTCAGGAGGTGACATGGTGGGCTGCAGTGCAACCAATAACTGCCTAACACTGACATACTGCTTAAAAGTGGCACACTTTGATTTCCCTCTTTGGTACAAATAAAAACCTTTCAGATGTCAGCATTTATTAGGAAATCAGGTTTATGTGCACTAAAATTTGTTCTGGAAGGATGGGTTCTGAACAAAATGGGTTTTGGTGATATTGGTAAATGGACTTGTGGTAACTGTTGATCACTTGCTTAATGTTGCACATCAGCTTGCAGCTTATTGCTCATTACAAAAAAAACAAAATTCTGGGATGATGGCAGGTGTCACCAAATAAACTGCTCTTTTAACTTTCAAGATTAGTATAATATTACAATATTACTTTTTATTTATCTCATAACAACTAGTAATAGAATGATCTTAAAGTATATTGTAGGAAAATTATTTGAGTGCTACTTGGAATGTGTCTCTCTTTTTTTTTTTTTTTTTAAGAGTTTTAGTTTTAATATATTTACTGTTTAATCAATTTGACACAAGTGCGGAAAAATGGTCTAAATTGTGAAACGTTCACAATCAAACACTTTTCATTTAAACATTTAATGATAAATAAATTAGGGCTCACTCATCTACTTAACATTTTCCTAAATATTCTTCATGCCAATTCCTGTGATTCTTGTTATTTGAGGGGAGGCATAATATGGTAGAAGACGTATAAAATAGAAGACGTATATGAACATTAGTAAGTTTGGATAGAATATTTTTATTGCACTGGATATTCTTTTTTTATTGCTTTTATTTTTTATTACTTTTATAGTAATAAATAATTAAAATGCATAGGTTCAATGTATGTGTTGCAATCAGTATTATATTATAGTCATGGATAAGGGTCATTGTGTTCATTACTTGTGAAATTAAATTAATATCAATTTGATATACATAATTTAGCTTGTGGGTGGCGCGGTGGCTTCGTGGTTCACCTCTCAGCGCTAGGGATTCCCGGTTCGAATCCCAATCTGGGTGGAGTTTCCATGTTCTCCCCGTGTCCCCTTCGGTTTCCTACGGGTTCTTCTTCCTTCCACAGTCCAAAAACGTTTATATATTATATTTATTTTACAAATGAGTGATATAAGTTTGTTTTAGTAATGTATAAGTATTTGTAAGTGCTTCTTTCTTAGTAATGACCATGTGTATTTGATCTGTATGGCCTCAACAAGCTTGTACCAACTTCAATAATCCATTTTATCCTAGAGTGATTTTACAACCTTCCAGAAATCCTTATTTTCTGTGTCTTTAATATAAATAAATGCTCGATGAGATTTAGGTAAATGTAAAAGAGATGACTATCAGTAACCAGTTCTACAGTTTCATTCTACAGTAAATATATTATATATATTGTTTCTCAATAGACAGGAGCCTCACAGGACCACCATTAATAGGTCTTGTCGTGGTATGAATGGATTAGATACAGCAGGGCTACTGCAGTTTTTAAAATCTATATATTTTTGCCCTTTCTAAGATATTTTTAACTTGCTGGTTCACCTCATTGTTGCCCAGTTTCTGTTAGTCATTCTGTAGTTGTTTATGACTGATCACAGAATACCCAAAGACTAAACATCACTTCCACACCAGTCCCACCCACAGAGATACAAATTTTCATTTATGGATTTTACTGTGATTTTTATTTATTTATTTATTTCTTGTAGTAATACAAAATTTACCTATATGGAAAGTAACACTCTTAAAATACATATTGAGTGGGAGGAGCGCTGCTGTTGATCAGTGTACACATAAGGACACACAATGACTTTATGCCTTCCTATTATCCTAAAGCAGGGGACAACTTAACTAAACAATGTCAGCCTGCCTTTGTCATGAAAATATGAGTGAGATTCCAGTCTTAGCCCAGGCCCTAACTTTTAAACATTAAATTAATATTTAAATACTTTAAAAATATTTTTCATCAAATTTCACCAAAACAACTCTGGCAAACTAAATATTTAAAACAATGGCATTGTATTTAGTGGTGGTTGAATTTTACACATTTTAATCTGAATTTTGATGCCCTGTTTTTGAAAAAAACATTACGACTGCAAGCAAGTAAACCAACAGCTTTTATGAACTGCTGAATCTAGCTAGCTATTATTATTTTACACTTCCTTCTACAATGACTAAATAATAATGATCTTTTTAGTAAAAAAATATTTAACATTATTATATTATAGCTTAATTTATTTTAAAAAATTGCTTATATCGCCTTATAACAGCGTTGAATATTGTGGCACATTAAGAAGATACACGTATTTGCATTGAGCCATTCTGCTCTGAAGAGCCTTTTAATTTTCAGCCTCTTACTTTTCCCACCCACCCCATCAGCTGCCATCAGAGCGAGTTAGGATTGCGTGCGTGTGTTTGGTCGAGGAAGAAACTGTAAACACTCCTAATTTCTCAATGGAAGTGACCTGCTGACAGACACTAGAAGGACTAATGAAGTAAATAAACAATGTGTGTATAAATAGACTGGATAAATAAACGCATTTGCCGTAACATCTGCCCTTTGTCCCAGGCTTGGCTTTTCGTCCAGGCAGCTGGCTGGTGGACACAGTCATGCCAAAAGCATATTGCTCCTCCACATGAGGAACGAAATGAAGTCTCTTTAGTCTTTTGTTTCCCAGTCAGACCGCAAGTTATCAGAGACCTTCAAATAAAAATGTAATGATGGCTATAAATGCAGGGCGAGATAAGATCATGATGTAGGTACTGTATGTGTGTGTGAATGTATATGTGTATATATACTAGTAACTAGTGCAAATAGTTCAAGAGTCTTCCGCACATCTGTAGTAACAGATTGTAGTCTCTGTTTCACTGCATAACTGAACAGCAACTAGGTGTTAGGTGAGTGCTGGATGTTTCTTAGCATTTTAGTGACACTGAGGTCATGATGGTGTGGGAGTGTGTGGGGCACAAATAAGAGCCGGCGGCAGTGATGCTGGAGTTTTTTCTTTTTGTTTAGTTTGTCAATCATAGAAAAAAACATACATCCTCTTTTTCACGATTTTATGTATAAAACATATCGTCTTTTTTTTTTTTTAGAATGTCTAAAAATCAGGTTAATTCAAATCTCAAACAAACAAATCATATGATGGCCTTAATAAAAAAACAAGCCAAAATAGAAGTGCTTAATTTGGAAAATGAAGTACACCTCATGGGTTAATAACTTTCACTTTTAGCAGCGATAATTTTAACTTGATCAGTCCCTCTAATCATCCAAGGGGAATTTTTGCTTTGTTACTTCAGTTTGTAACTTCAGAGGTTTGTGGTAAATAATTTAAGCACAGCGCTGTGAATGCTGCATTGAGGTGTGGACTTGGCTGGTGTATTGAAATACCTTAATTCTTCTTCTTTTTCAGCCATTCAGTAAATTTATTGGTGTCTTTGGAATTGCTCTCTTGGTTAATGGCTCAGGCTTGACCAAGCTTAAGGTTTTGGGTAGATCATATAATAGACTCTAGAATACCTTAGTATAGTAGTACTGTGTAATGTGTAATGTGTAACTGTGTAATGACTGCAAGTTGGCCAGGTCCTGTGGCTGCAACAGCAAAATTATAATCATCATCTATTCACCATCCTGCTTGACAGTTGGTATATGTGATGCCACGATGTGTATGCTTTTTGCCAATTATGCAGTATGTTTTAACCAATGCATCGCATGGTCTGGTAAATTTGTTGTAAAATCTAAATATTTCAACTGTGTTTCAATAGTTTTCATTTCTGTGATATTATTGACTTTAAAGTGTTTGGAGGAGGCCTTATGTCTCCTCTCGTTGGTCCAAACCTTAATGCCTTAATGCCCATAAAAAGTTAGCAACTTGCAAAAAACTCTGCAAAAAATTGCTGATGATCATTTTATCCAGGGTATATGATAAGCAATACCGAACCACTATGTTAATAAATCCATACACACATACCCAGCTACCTGCATCTATTAACTACAGTGTAATGTTCGACTTTAAAGCAGGTGCACATTGCTAAGGGTGATATAATCACAACCTGATTACTCCTATAGACCAGGACAACCTGTTTAGGATGGAGTGGGTGGTTAGAAAGAAAGAGAGAAGGAAGAAGAGAAAAAAGAGGAAGCAGGCAAAAGAACAGACCTGAGCCCACATGTGGTACACATTTGACACTATAAACACACACAATCTCTTTGGCAAAACTCCCACCCATCAAACACAGAACGAAGAATAACAGTGTGTAGCTCTGCATTGCATGCAAAGCACATCCTACGTCCTCTTCCTTCTCTTCCACACTGAGCCCTTTTTATCTGAGAAATATGGCCACCATTACTGTAGGAAGTGTGCCGCGATAAATACGAAGGCACTAGGAGTTGAAATGTTTATGCAGCACGTTAGAGAAGCGTAATTGGGCCAAGCCCACTTCATTCCCTTCCTCACGCTTCGACAGAAGAAAATACACAAAAGCAATTACCAGCCTAGACTGGCCCTATCACACATACACATACACGTATAAACACCCACATGCGCACATGCCATATGTTTCTGCCTCCTGTTTATCAGAGTGGGTCTGAACCAAACTAAACCACAGAGTGTTTATGATAGCTGAAATGATTGCACACGGTGCCTCAGGCAGTACTGGCAGTGTCCATGGCTGCATGGTTCAAAGGGGAGTGCAGTAATGAAGCCCTGACATACACCAACCCACTCGCATCACAAACTACAGTGGCTTCAGGTGAATTTTAGTAAGCTTTGGAAGCTTAGTAACAGGTTAAAATAATGCTACTACATTTCAAATATTTTGTTAGTTTTTACTTCTGTGGTTCTTCTGGTCACTTAGACCAGCCCAGTCAGGAATTTTTTTTTAACTATACCCGTTATAGGTTATATCATCTGGAAATCTAGATACATCTTTATTCTCTAACAAAATGCAGCAATTTAACCATTATGGTAAATTAAGAATACATTTAAAATAAACAATTTTAGAAATTTTTACTCTATGTCTACTCCCAAAAGAGTTGAATAAAGTCTTATCTTATTTTATTTTTATTGTCTTATCATTCACAGCAAGCAAAACAAACTCTAACACCTGCATGTAATCCAGTGTTTGCCTAATGTTGACTAAGCAAATAAATAATTGTTGTTTGTGGGTGTACTTTAGGGATTTACTAACGAACTAACATTGGATCTCTGAAAATTGCATTAATCTTAGGACTATAGTCATTGTCTGTGTCACCATTCAAAATTCTTTGAATATTAATGTTTTCATATTTTATAAGTCTTTACAATGTAGACTAGATGTGAGCAATAATCACATCGTATCAAATGCTCCAGTTTCTTTGCAGTTATTATAATATCGATTCAGTTTAATGACACTAAAAATCCTATAATCCAGGAATCTGAAAGCCTTTTGATGGTTTTAAACACATTTAAAACACATTTTGTCCATCAAACAGTCTAGAAATTAAATTTAATATCAAATTATAAGTGTAGGTTTTGTGTAAATGGACTATTTCAATGTTTTGTGCATTTCTAATTATGTTTAGAGGTAGGGATAATCTGATGTTATTCACACATCATATGAAGTAACATTATTGCTAGTGACACAGGATAAGTGAAAGTGAAAGATAAGTGAAATCAGCTTTTTAACACTGTAAAGATAAGATGAGATGAGATAAGATGACTTTTATTAGTTCCATCATGGGGAAATTAACCTTGCTGACATCAACAAAGGGACAGTATTACACAAGTAGTATAAAGGAAGAGTTAAAAAAGAAATATGAAAACAATGCAATCCAGTATTTTATTATAAATAATTCTGAATCTTTATCTTTTCCTAGTTTCTTTTTTTCCATAATCTTAGCACATGTCCAACAAATAGCCATATCAATTAATACATGCATAGAAGTTTAACAAACTAAGTTGCTTCTACTTGTGGTTTTGCATCACTTAAATAGTCACTCAGATGTAATCTACCAAGTGAAAAATCAGATGCTGGTTGGTGACATTAGGGAATGTGTAAAGTGCAAATGTGAGCAGCAGAATATCTCTGGACTCGGATCAAGTTCCAGCTGTTTTTGAGTTCACTTTTATTTCTAACCCCAACATATGATGTGACAATCAAATTCTGATCTGGAATTATCAAAATCCATCCATAATTTTTTTTTTTTTATCAGAAAACAATTTATAATCCAATCATTCTTAAATACTTAAGCATTATGTTACTGGTTTTTTTTTAGTTTTTTTTTTTTTTTTTTTGTAGCTGTACGAAGTGGAGTCAGTCTGATAAACTTAATGCATAGTTTTATATGCAGAGAATTAAGATTATCCCGAAAGATCTTGAACTGAACAAACAATTCTGAAACGTAAATCTGTTTCTGTTTATTAACTATTACTTACAACGTTTTACTTTGATGAGAGAGTAGATCTTTTGAACATTAATTAATTGAAAACATTAAAACTTGATGACAAAGTCACCATTTCGTAAACCTGTTAATGTAAGAAAAATATCTCTAAAAACAGCAGAAATGAAGAAGATCCTTGGTTTCCAGACTGAATGGTTTTTATATGTGGAGTTGATAATATGTACATGTCTTCTCTGATTTCATGTGGAGTTGTTGTACACTGATTGTAGGTGATTTGAAAACTAAATTACCTGTAAATTACCTAGTTGGTACGGGCTACTGGTTTTAGTGAAATGGCTTTCAAATGGTTTACCTGGCACAACTATGGCTCAATGACCAGACTGCTGTCTACTGCTGGTAAAAAAACACCAAACTTAGCAACTTAAAGACATGTTTGTAATATACTGAGTATTTAAACTTAAACCTGCATCTGAGTTTAATGAGTAATTTAACTTTTATTAGTTTCAATAGAAATTCCAGTTTATATAAGAAACTCTTCTATGTTTTATAGATACTAGTTTATGATAAATTGCATAGCATTTATCTGTAGTTAAATTTTTTCCCCAAAAACACATGTTACTTCAGCCCTGGATTAGCCCTTGGTTCTTTTTTCTTAAAAGAATTATGTGATTGTTTAGGACATCGTGTAAATTAAAGTATGAGGCTAACCTAATGAGTTGTGTCACTGGTGTGTGGGTGGGAAAATGAAAAGATAGATTACCACAGTAAAATATGGACCCTGCTTTCATGAGAAGCAAATTAAAGGGAGTGTATCAGCTAATTGGTCAATGTTTTTCAGACTGTTTAAACCAGGCTCTCTATAAAGGAATAACTCGCTTTAGGATGTGATGTCAAGCACAAGAACATTGTCCCTGCCAATCAGGGAGTGGCTGCTGTATGTCAACACATCACATATGTTTTAAATAGAATTAATAGATTTTAACGTTTAGCCATACTCACAACAAGTACATAGCAACAAAATGCTGTTAGCAACTATCAAAATCGTAAAACATAACATTGTGCAAATGCTGCGTATGCATTTCTCTCAACTCTTAACAGTTCTTCACCATAGTGGCTGCTTCATTGGTAAAGACGCTTGATGAACTGAAAATAAAAAACAAAAATGAAAAAACATTTTACATGGATGTTCTCTTAATTTTAAGAGAGAATCTTTGAAAAATGCTCACAATTATAAGAATTAAAAAATATATATAAGAAAATTATAAAATAAGAAAGTATAGGTGTAATTCTTAACTCTAAATAGCTGTGATTTTGACTCATATATTGCCCTGAATGTATTTGAAAAATGAAACTTTATAACGTTTGGACCCCAATCTCCCCCCCCCCCCCCAGTAGAGGATTAAGGGGAAGATAATGTATCCATTATCTTCCCCTTAATCCTCTACTGGGGGGGGGGGGAGAGATTGGGGTCCGAACTTTATAAAGTTTCAATATGGATGGTTATTATTACCAAACATTATCAATTTTTAGCAAGCACAGTTTTTTTTACAACTCCCACTTCTTTTTAAATATAAATTATGGATAAAAGATGTACATTACCCACAAAATGAGGCCACTTCTCTTTACGTACAATATGCAATTTCTCTTGATATAAAGAACACTCTCTGTATTTATCTCAGTACTGTGTCACTGAAAAATTGACATTTGAGATTATAAATCAACAGCTTGCTCTGAAAACTTCAAAAACCATCGGAAACCACAAAAGCATTATACTTCATCATGGAATTCACTAAGGACAGGATCCTCGTCTCACTGTCACGCAACTCTGGTGAGTTCCAAAGCAACTCTGCAAAGTTTTTTAAGTCTCCTGCTGTGACCAGTGAACACTCCAAATGTAATTAATGCAGGGGTATTCATATATCTCTTACACAAAAGTGTCACTGCATCTGCAGTATATGAATTCTTTTTTACTATTTGTATTAGCAAATTTTATATGTTTAATTTACCTTTGATTTGCTTTAAGGACCAACCAGTGACCAAAGTCGGTGTACTTCGCACATCCTTATTTTGCTGATAAATTTGAACTTAATTGAGCTGAACTATTGATACATTTAGGCCTGTGATCCTTGCAATAATATTGGGATACAAAAGTGCAGTAAAGGGAGTATCACATGCACACCTGCCTTCTGCAGTTAGTGTCTGGGGAAACACAGAGAAGCAGACAGGAAATTCATGATCTTGACAGGAAACTGAAATAGGGGGAGAGCAGTAAAAAGTCTTTGCAAATCAGGGTTCATTAAAAAAGCTGGGCTAAGCAGGGGTGCTCTAAGCAAGCGTGCCTGATTTTGGCCCCCTCTCGGCTTAACTCTGCTTGGGGAGTATCAGGTTTAGCTGCATAGGGCTGGCCTCATGGGCTTTTATTTTTTTATGTGCTCGGATTTGGATCCTTTTTGTCGCAATCGTTTGTTCCAACAGGCACATTTGCCCCCTGGACTTTGGAGTGTTCGATTCAACCCTGGACTCGCCTTGCTTTCTCCTGAAATATGCAGTTTAAAGAAAACAGTTAGAAATTGTAAGGCAGGTGAATTTTAATATATGATGCCTTGATGTATAGCAGCTTTGATGAAACAAGACAATCAAGAATCGTTTAATGCTTATGGTTAATCAATTGGACTATGCTGTGATGATTAGCCTAATGGTGGAAAATTGCAGGCCAAAATGTAAGGTTTGCATTTAAATTAGTGTTTTTGACATAACAAACATTCCATGTTTGTGTGTGTTCTTTTAGTGATTCTTGTTTAATTAACTCAAAATTAATGCTTTTTACTATTTACTTATTCTTTCATTAAAGAAAAAGCTGAACAAAAAATACTAAAGTTGCAAAATATATTCATGGGCAAAACAAAGTTGAAACATGAACCTTCTAAACATTTCATTTGTTTCTTCTTACATTTACATGAGATTTATTAAGTCTGCCTGTGCCTTCTTATCAAAAGAGGAAATGGTCGATTTGATGTGGCATTGGGTTTTTTTTCGACTTGGAGCTGTTCCCACACTCTGTCAGATGGGTCAGTCCGTGAGGAGGAGGCTTCAGTGGCACATGTTCCAAATAATACAAAATAATTCTTAGAAATGTTTAGAAAGTTTTATGCTCATTTTAAGGTATTTTTATTAAGTCTGTGCAATATTAATTTATTCCTGGATACTTGCTAGAGTAATTAGGTTAATGCTGTGTTTGTGGCTCTCACTTGCATTATGTCTAGAATGATGCACTGTTGGGAATTTTTATTTTCAGTTCTTTTGGGTAGGTCATTGGTCTTAAGATAGAAACCATTCCTCTGCTTATTTATATGGCTACAAGCCAAAGTGTTGGAAACTTTAATGCAGTAAAACACATTTAACCACATTCCCATGCTGTTCATGGAATTAATTGCTTCCATTTTTGAGAATGCTGGTGTTGCTGAATTGTGGTTTGTTAGCGGATTGACAATTTTGTTAATTTTCACTGAAAAGATATTGAGGTGTTGCCTGTCCAGAAGCATGGGTTTTTTTTAGTGCCATGCATTTACTGAAGCAATTAACCATGGGTAATTTGGCTTAATAAATACTATCCATTGCAGCTCATCTTTGCTTACATCACTGGAAAGTTGAAAAGCCACTCGTATTTCAAAGGAAAGGAGGCAAACCATTTCCTTTTTTTTTATATCAATAACAACAGCAGGGGCTTTAAAGAAGCCACTGTTTATATGTACATGATACATGACAGTTACACTAAAAAAAGCTAAGTAAATCTCATTGCATTTCCTAAAAAAACATTGCTAATACCATGAAATATAGATGCTGGTTCGAAATGAATAAATTGTTTCCACCCATAAATATCAGTATAAACCTCAGTTTCTTCTTTAGTGATATTTATGTACACCTTGGCCCGCTGTTACAGTCTCTATATTTTTATCTTGTAAAAGTTTTATATCAGGGCGGCAGGTTGACTTATTGGTTAGCACGTTTGTCTCTTTCCCGGTTCGAATCCTAATCTGGGTGGAATTTCCATTTTCTCCCCATGTCCGTGTGGGTTTCCTCCGGTTTCTCAGATTTCCTCCAAAAACATGGATCAAGGTCAATTGAATTCTTCAAATTGCCCCATATAGAGTGTGTTTGTATGAGTGAGTGAATGTGCCCAGAGATAGATTGGCACCCTGTCCTGGGTGTATCTGCCCAGCGCCTGAAACATTCTCCCCTGGATGGGCATGAGGCACCACGACCATAGTAGAGGATACAGCAGAAGATAATGGATGGATGGAAGTTTTATATCAAAGAGTATATTATAAATGCAAAAACTACATATAATAGCACCGCTAAATTGTCAGTGTTTCAAGTATTTACTTTAGCATCTGTGGACACATCTATAGCTCACATTTTCCAATTCCAATTTAATTTAATAGTTAAAAATATTTAATTCAAATAATTTGATCACAGGCGGCACGGTGGCTTAGTGGTTAGCACGTTAGATTGGCGCCCTGTCCTGGGTTTATCCGCCCAGCGCCTGAAACGTTCCCCCCTGGATGGGCATGGGGAACCCCCCCCCCCCACGACCCTAGTATATAGGATAAAGCAAGAGAGAATGAATGAATGAATGAATGAATGAATAATTTGATCACTGTTTGCACAAATTAATTTATAAATTATAATAAATGAATGAATGAATGAATTAATCATTGAATGGTTTAGCCAAGTCAAAGCTGCACATGCTCAAGAACTCTCAAACAATTCTCTGTTGGCACCCTAGATGGTTCTTCGCATTTCTACCTGAAAAATGCTTTTTAAATATGTACCATTTTAAATGGTTTCTGTGGAAATCTTTCACATTTCAAATCAATAATTGTTTCATAATAACCGTTGAATGCATATTAAAGGAATTGTGCGTTTTTGGAATATTTTATGTTTGTTTTATGTTCTAACTTTACAATTACAGTAACAAAAACTCTTACTATTTTACAATCCTCCTTTCCTGTGTGTGCTACAATTATGCAGGCAACTACCAGTGCCCCTAGAGAAAAAAAAGAAGTCATGTCTAGTGCCATTAGGCAATTTTGGTTTTCCAATTAAAACTATGACATTTATTAGTGAATTCCCTCCATTCCATATTTCCTGCTTTAAACCCCAGTAATGATTTCTGTGTCGCCTTTTAAAGGCGCAGCACCAGCACATCTGCCATCTTATTAACTAACAATCATCTAGTACAGGAAAGACACACACATACACACACACAGAGCTAATTGGTTCCAGATGTATATGACAAAAAATGAAAAATGACCAATCATATGTGAATCACGTTTTATTGGCTAACCCTTCCCGTTACAGAGTAGTTACAAGGCACGAATGTGAAACCCTGTTCTACCTTAACTCTTTATTAATTTACCTCAAGTTTTGACAGCATTCTTCCAGCAGGAGTCAGAACAGCAAATATTGTGAACTGAATCATGTGATCTGGAAAACGGATAAAATGTTTGGCCCTGTATCCACAACCAACAGTATTTTAAGCAACAGAGGAAGTTTAAAAGTTAAAAAAGTAATTAAACCCTGAGATTCTAATGCAAGTGTGAATAAATAAAACAGACTCTAAACAGCATCCAGCTGTTGCTCAATTTCAATAAAAGCAAAGTAAATTGTTTAATATGCAACATGGGCATCCATACAGATTTTTATTTGCTCCTATAAATGCGTCTGATGTTGTCTGTTGAATTTCCTATTTAACCCATGTCTACCGCAGACCTTCCACCTAAAAACCTGTAATCACTAGCAAATGCATTTATGAGGTTGTCTATTTCCAGAATCCACAACTCTTAAACTAAAACCAGCCTAATGCTGTGTCTAGTGTAGCAGTGTGACCTAATGTTCATAAGCTACTTGAATAGTTGCTATGTTGCTTATATGCATATCTGGTAACACCAACTTAAAAGCATATGATATTTTATTAAGGCTAACCATTGGTGGTTGATTCTGCTAATAGAAACGAGGCTGTAGACACAACAGAGTAATCTATTATTTTGGGAGTTTAGGTTCATAACTACACTGTGTGATGCACATATTAATGCATTATTCGATGCATTATACAATCTGATATACAATGCCAGTCTATGTGTTTTTTTTATGTTTATTTGGTCATTTTGTTTATATCCACTACCAGATTAAGAATTAGCATTATATAATACACATTATATATAGGGGGAAAGATAAAAGTTGTTATGTTAGTTAAATTAATATAATACAGTTATATGCAAAAGTTTGGGTACCCCTATTAATCTTAATCATTTTTAGTTCTAAATATTTGGGTGTTTGCAACAGCCATTTTAGTTTGATATATTTAATAACTTATGGACACAGTAATATTTCAGAATTGAAATGGGGTTTATTGTACTAACAAAAATGTGCAATATGCATTAAACTAAAATTTGAGTGCAAAAGTATGGACACCTCAACAGAAAAGTGACTTTAATATTTAGTAGATCCTCCTTTTGCAAAAATAACAGCCTCTAGTCGCTTCCTGAAGCTTTTAATCAGTTCCTGGATCCTGGTTTAAGGTATTTTGACCATTCCTCTTTCCAAAACAATTCCAGTTCAGTTAAGTTTGATGGTCGCTGAGCATGGACAGCCCGCTTCAAATCATCCCACAGATGTTCAATGATATTCAGGTCTGGGGACTGGGATGGCCATTCCAGAACATTGTAATTGTTTCTCTGCATGAATGCCTGAGTAGATTTGGAGCGGTGTTTTGGATCATTGTCTTGCTGAAATATCCATCCCCGGTGTAACTTCAACTTCGTCACTGATTCTTGAACATTATTCTCAAGAATCTGCTGTAACTGAGTGGAATCCATGCAACCCTCAACTTTAACAAGATTCCCGGTGCCGGCATTGGCCACACAGCCCCAAAGCATGATGGAACCTCCACAAAATTTTACAGTGGGTAGCAAGTGTTTTTCTTGGAATGCTGTGTTTTTTTGACGCCATGCATAACGCCTTTTTTGTATGACCAAACAACTCAATCTTTGTTTCATCAGTCCACAGGACCTTCTTCCAAAATGAAGATGGCTTGTCCAAATGTTCTTTGGCATACCTCAGGCGACTCTGTTTGTGGCGTGCTTACAGAAACAGCTTCTTTGCATCACTCTCCCATATAGCTTCTCCTTGTGCAAAGTGCGTTGTATTGTTGACCGATGCTCAGTGACACCATCTGCAGCGAGATGATGCTGCAGCTATTTGGAGGTGGTCTGTGGATTGTCCTTGACTGTTCTCACCATTCTTCTCCTCTGCCTTTCTGATATTTTTCTTGACCTGCCACTTCTGGGCTTGACAATAACTGTCCCTGTGGTCTTCCATTTCCTTACTATGTTCCTTACAGTGGAAACTTACAGGTTAAATCTCTGAGACAACTTTTTGTATCCTTCCCCTGAACAACTATGTTGAACAATCTTTGTTTTCAGATCATTTGAGAGTTGTTTTGAGGAGCCCATGATGCCATTCTTCAGAAGAGATTCAAATAGGAGAACTTGCAATTAGCCACCTTAAATACCTTTACTCATGATTGGATACACCTGGCTATGGAGTTCAAAGCTCAATGAGGTTACCAAACCAATTTTGTGCTTCAGTAAGTCAGTAAAAAGTAGTTAGGAGTATTCAAAACAATAAAATGATAAAATGATAATGGTACCCATACGTTTGCACCTGTCTTATCCTGAAATATTACCGTGTCCATTAGTTATTAGATATATCAAACCGAAATAGCTGTTGCAAACACCCAAAAATTTAGAACTAAAAAGTATTAAGATTAATAGGGGTGTCCAAACTTTTGCATATGACTGTAAATAATAAATCTGAACTTTTCTACATATCTATTTTTTCTATAACTCATAACTGTTTGTTAAAATATGCCAAGGTTTCTTTCACACAATGAATGTGTTAACATATTAAGTATTAATAAAGCATGACATTTGACTCTTGCATAGGACTATATACACAATAAAATCTAGCTTCTTAGTCTTGTTATAAGCAAAATAAAATGGCTATATTGGAGCCAACATCTTTTATAACTAAATAGTACAATATTAATTCAGTAGTTCAAAACCAAAACTAATTTAAAATTATAATGGCATTTAATCTAAATTGTGAACCTAAATAAGTTCTGCTGTAACAGTTGTCATTGACAATTGATGAATGGTATTCACCTGTGTGCAGTTACAGGTCGCATGAATAAAATGTATCTAAACTTGTTACAGTAGGAACACAAAATGTGATACAGCATTTCTAAACAAATATTATTATGAAGCCCAGTAAGATGTCAAATCAGATCTTATAAATATAAACCAAGAGACAACAAGTGAAGAGGCTGGAGAGAGCTATAACTCAGATGAGGTTCTCATGAAAATCGTTGCCATGAATAGCTCCAGTTTAATGGAACAGTTACAGCACATTATACAAATTATAATAACCTCTTTGGAGATTTACAAAAACAGGCAGATGGTACACTGTCTGATAACTGACTGCAAAATGCTGTTTAACAAAAATAAAACACTGCTCATCACCGGGAATTTATTCTACAAAGTGGTAAAACATGGTGAAGGCAGCATCATATTGGAATCAGCAGTAACTAAAAAACTGGACATAGATAAAAGCAAACTGGATGGTACCAAATGTACAACAGCAGTATATATTCACTACATTTTACACATCACAGTGACTTACAAAAGAAGACACATGGTGAAATGTGGGCAATTCAAGTATTGCAGCTTTAAAGTAAACTTTAAAACCACTGAGACAACCCTATTTTAGTCTGCAAGATAATTAAAACTGTATCATACATTTACCTTTCATCAGTACAAAAACTATGCAATTTGTTAACATTCAAATCTAGAAGAATTTATACATAAAGTATATCAGTGTGTTAGCATGCTCAACTCAAAACTTAGACCTTGTTGTCCTGTCTTAGCACCCGTTTGACAAGGGGCAAAAAATAATATCAACAGATTTCCAGTCCATTGCAAAGGAGACAAACACATTTATGTCTTCCAGGAGATATACCCACAAAGAAATAAGGAGAACATGCAAACTCTACCCTGAAAGGAAGGAAACCAGGAAATGGGATGACAACAACACTGCCATGTGGTTAAATTTTAACAACAAATTACAAATGGCTTGCAAAAAATTAAAACCTAAGCAAGTTTAAAAAATAATATATTTTTATTGTAATGAAGGCTAAAGAAAAATACCTTTCTAATAAAACACTTCGTCACTTTTATTGACAGTTGTTCTTTAGCTTTAAAATTTTTAAATGTAAAATTCCACATAAGGATTACCCCATTAGGAACCAGCAAATATTAAGTTAATAATACATAATTTGTAGGCAAACAAAACTATAATTTTTAAAATATTTTTTTTAAAGCAGAGATTACAGTAATCACAACACTCACTGTCAATTTTATTATATTAATTGTCATCATAAAAAAATGTTTACATAAAATGTATTTATTAAATAAAATAATTTGTCATTAAAACTTTAGTCATTTATGCATTTTCTATTGCCCTGCTGTAAGGTGACTGTGCTAAATGCTATTCACATGTGTATATAGTTTGAATTAGAAGATATCTGCTCAACCGTGTTGTACTGTAATGCCACACTCAACTTCTTGAAATAAAAACAAGTAAAAAAAAATATTAGCACCTAATATGTGTAATGACTATATGAAAAAAATTCAGAATGAAAATCAGGATCCATAGTAATTAAGCTTTTAATGATTGCGTGTGTGTGTGCTATGTGTATTTATTTTTGCAAATCTTGACATCGGTCAAGTTGTCCTATTTAAGTCAATTTAAAATCATTGATTTTGATAAAACTACAAACATAAACATTACAAACTTGTTCAGGTACAACTAGTCCCATTCCTAACATTTGCCTCAACTGGCAAACTGTTTTGTTAAATTTAACTGAAGTACTTCACAATTAAATGTTTAATAACAATTGGTTTAGTAAAGGTGAATAGTCAGCAAAACTACTGAAACACTTAGATTAAGAATTATATGTTTGGTAACAGGCGGCACGGTGGCTTAGTGGTTAGCACATTCGCCTCTTAGCACTAGGGATTCCCGGTTCGAATCCCCATCTGGGTGGAGTTTCCATGTTCTCCCTGTGTCTGCGTGGGTTTCCTCCGGGTTCTCCGGTTTCCTCCCACAGTCCAAAAACATGGATTAAGTTAATTGAATTCTCAAAATTGCCCCATTTAGAGTGTGTCTGTGTGAGTGAGTGTGTGCCCAGCGATGGATGGCGCCCTGTCCTGGGTCTATCTGCCCAGCGCCCGAGACGTTCTCCCCTGGATGGGCATGGGGAACCCCACCGCGACCCTAATAGAGGATAAGCGGGAGATAATGAATGAATGAATAAATGTTTGGTAACAGGTCAGCACTGAATGTTCAGTAATCACAAGCGTTCAAAATAAAAACCACCCTCTGTTGGACAGGTGACAGAAATCCTAAACATTGTAAATAAATGTATGTAGGTATAGGACACACATTTACCTAATTTGACAAAATATATGTTGCAGTTTATTGTATTATTATTGCATACAACACTACTTAATACTAAACAGGAACATTTAAGTTTATAATTTTGTGCATTTTACAGTAGTCTTACAGCAGATTCTCAATTTTCTAAGCCTAAAGAGCCAAATGGCAAGTAAGCACTTCCTGGTATTTGTTTGTTTGTAGATGTAGGAACCTTGTGAGGACCAGGTTTTACAAGGACAACATTAACAGTTGTTAAATAATAATCATTCTAATGGTAATATCACACTATCAGCACATTATGTCATAAAGTGAATGAGGATTGCCTACCATGAGGACAGTGCCATCTTTTGGACAGCACTGATCCACACACAGATGCAGCGTATTAAAATATAAAACCAATTCATCAAAAATGTTCTATTATAAAATAACTTTATTTTATTTTTTTTTTATAAAATTTTTAATTTTGGGAGTCAACTTAAAAAAAAGCAGGTACTTGTTTAATATAATGTACCAATCTTATTCAATTAGCCTAACAGTCACTGAAAAGGGGAAACAAGCATGGAATTCTGGTAGATCAACTTGGCGCAACAAACAAGAGAGAATTTTGCAGTGGGAAACATCACCTCTTGAGTGCTCGCTTGGGGTTTTGGGTTTTTTAGTGGCAGTGCTCCAAATCCACAACTGAAGAGTAGTCGGAAAACGATGTGTTTGATCCTCATTCTCACAGTAAAGACCTTAATAGCTGCATTAAAGCAGAAACATGCTGGATGGTTACATGATGGAAATGATGCACTTGGTGTTTATGTACATTTAAGTAAATCCTACCTTTCTCTCCTGGAAACAGATTTTCAGCGCTTCCAGCACATTTCCACGGCTGTTTTGCTTGTGGTATTTCACAATATGTGGCTTCACTGAAACATCACTGAAAGTTCTAATAGAAATGAATTATACATTTTGTTTATATACCCTGAGGTTTTTTTTTTTGAACAAGGCTACTAGAAAAAAGTCTGAGGCTGTTTACTTGTAAGCCTCAGAGGAATCCTGTATCATATAAAACTCTTTTGGGGTCACTGACATCTCAGCATGATAGCTGATCTTCAGAGCAGTGAAGAATACACTGTCAGCAGTAACTAATGTAGTCCCTGCACAAGCTGGGAAAACTGACTCATGACTTCATATGACTCAAATTCTCAATAGTAATTTAGTAAAGTAAATTCTGATATTTTTTTTTATTGAACAATAAATCCAAACAAAAAAACCACATATAAGCCACAAAAATAAGTTTAAAACATCACCAATATTATGTTTTTAAGTGTCCCTTCAGATAAATATCAAAAGTATTGCTTAAGCATATAAAATGTTTAATTCTAAAAATAATAAATATGTCCTAAAATACATAATTTAGCTTGTGGGTGGCGCAGTGGCTTTGTGGTTCACCTTTCAGCGCTAGGGATTCCTGGTTCGAATCCCTATCTGGGTGGAGTTTCCATGTTCTCCCCGTGTCCGCGTGGGTTTCCTCCCACAGTCCAAAAACATGGATCAAGTCAATTGAGTCCCCCCCCCCCACCCGCGACCCTTGTACAGGATAAAGCAGAAGATAATGGATGGATGGATATGGATGGATGTGTTTGACAGTATTCAAGAAAAAAAATACTGGCATATTGATGGTAATAGGATGGCATATTGGAAAGATTTTATTTATTTGATCTGACAATTTCAAATCAGTCAATGCAGAAACAATATAAATTACATTTCATAATATAAATAAAACTAGGAGTAAAAACAGCTCTTTATGGTGACCACAGCTGAATAGGTTTAAAACTAAATGTAAAAGAAATGATTACAAAGTAATTCATTTAACTATCACATCAAATATTGCTATGTTGTTATTGTAATGAACCAACTAGCTCTGTATTGATTAAGCATATTGTTTTTGCATCCTTACTAATATAAATGCTTTATATACAGTCACCGAGCACTTTTTTAGGAACACCTACCAATCATTCTAATACCCCTGAATGCCAACACCTGCTTCTCATCTCCTAATTAAATAGTTCTATTCCCTCACCCACTTTCATTTACCACTTTTCTATTTATAGCCCTCTGTATCACTTTGTTTAGGATGTTTCTCATATTAGCCATGTTTATTTGGGGCTGTGTGATCTAGTGAGTGTGTTTTGTGCAATATGCTCATCACAGGTTTCCAAGTTCAGACTGAGCAATCTACTACATTCTATGTTCTGCAATGGTGCATTTCACTTTGTGGCCTCCAGCAACTTTACTGTCTCTACTTGGCAGTTCGTTTTGGTTGTGTTCTTTGTTTTGATTACTTTTTTTGTGGTCAGTTATCTGAAAAGTAGGCTAGGAAAACATAATTTTTGTATAATAATTCTGGACAATGACAGGTGCTCAATAATAATGCACACACAGATGCTCTTCTAAAAACTCAATGAGTTTACTTGCATTTTTATTGCCTGAAAACACTGTACAATAGTTGTTTGATATTAAAATCCATCCATCCATCCATCCATTATCTTCCGCCTTATCCTCTATAATATGGGGGGTCCCCATGCCCATGCCCATCCAGGGGAGAACGTCTCTGGCGCTGGGCAGATACACCAAGGACATGGTGCCAATCTATCACTGGACACACACTCACTCGCACACTCTATATGGGGCAATTTGGAAAACTCAATTGACTTGATCCATGTTTTTGGACTGGGAGAAAACCGGTTAACCCGGAGGAAACCCACACGGAAACGGGGAGAACATGAAAACTCCACCCGGATTGGGATTCGAACCGGGAATTCCCAGCGCTGAGAGGTGAACGTGCTAACCACTAAGCCACCGTGCCGCCCACCGATATTCAAATGATCCTTAAAAATACAATTTGCCTAAATATATGCATATAGCATATAGACTCATCTAAATGAAACAGCCAAACCGTTGCTTGATATTTAATCGGCCAATAGTGAGGCAGCAGCATTTAATCATGTAATAAGAGTTAATATTCACATCAGAATGAATAAAAAATATTGAGTTAAGAGGAGTGCCAACCAGGCTGATTTGGAGAACTGCTTTTCCTCTGTTTTTTTTTAATCATTTCAATCCATCTAAATATGATAATTACATTGTTAAACTAAAGAGAAAACCTTCAGTAAAATATATTATCTTAAAAATGAAATGCCTTGTTGAAGAATTACCGAGATTAGACAGTGGGATCAAGCGGACAAAAAGGAAGTGGCACCTTAGTACAATTGAGGTAAGTAAAAAGGTGTCCTAAAAATGAACATGGTGAATCTTGAAGCTGTTTTGTGAGCAAATGGAGAGACTACCAATTAGTGTCGTAATAAAGAGCTCAGTGCATTTTAATCTTTTCCCCCCAGCAAAGCAAAACAGTCAAAGCGCCACCTATGAAACATCACAGTCCAACTGCCATTTGGAGTTAAGCTCACCTGATGCTGCCCATTTTATTTGGTTTTGTAATAACTACAAGCTTTAGATAGAAGCAGCGTCATATTCGACTGCCTTTTAGTTTAATGGCTGAATTAAAGCGTTCATTAAAAATAAAATAAACCGTTTTATGGTTTAACATTAAATCTATATTGTTCTTTCACTTTGGATTAAAGTGTCTGCTAAATGTGAACAGTTCCATACTACAATTACTGGCACCATGCTTAGTAAATACATTACGAGTACTTTATAGTCATAGGGAATTTCACATTGTGATGTATTATCTTAATCTCACAGTAGAAAAAAATAAAGAAAATCAGCGTTTATATAAATACTTCTTCAAAACTATAAACATGAAGTGCCACAAATATTGGTACCACTAATTTAATGTTATACAAGCTTCCTTTGCCCATGAAACAATGGCTAATCTTATTTTATAAGGTTAAAGAATAACTGAGCAGGGAATATAAGACGAGCCCCTTCAGAATCTCATGAGACTGTCCAGGATCACGTTAATAAAGACAGTAATGAAACTCTCCAGCAGTACTGTTGTGTCTGATCAACTCTGGGACATACTTGCACACGATCACAAATAAGTGTCACTGCAGAGCTGAGAATGATCCAAAACGCAAACAGTATCTAGTCAGTTGTGGGTATAACCATTCTAAACCAGAATAAAGCGGACAAACGCAGTGTCTAGAGAAACACACAGTCTAGTTTGTAATTGTAGCACATGAATCCATAAAACAGGAAGTCGTCTGCAAAAGGATTTCTATACAAAACTGAAGAATGCTAAACACTTTAGTAACATAATCTGAATAATTGTGGTCAAAATGTATTCATTTGAAAATTTGGATTATATATATCAGGGGTGCAAATAATTGTAACAGCTGCTATATTATGATATGTGATTAAGTAAAATGTTTCTAAAAGTATATTCTTTAAAACCTTTAACCTTTAAGTCTGTTCTTTTTGAGACGTAAATATGGTACCGTACTTGTAATGTATTAGTAAAATAAACATGATAGCATTTTCACATAATACGCTGTTGCAAGTTCATTTATATAAACAGATTTACTGTCATGCTTGACTTATGGAACATCATGCTGTGAAAGTTAGTAGTGTGATAGATAGTATGTATTAGTGTGTTACTGGTACTCTAGTCAATCACCTTTACAAAGAGTGTTACCATGTGTAAAACAACTGGCAAAGCAGAAAAACCACAGTGCATGTCTTTAGTTTGTTCCAAATCAGAGATTCCATGTTTGTAAACCATCAGTAGCTGTCACTCAGGAGATGGTACAAAAATCCTTGTGGAGCAAAAAATTCTTGATGGCATCCGGCAGTGGAAGGCTGGGTATGTGCCTTAGACGGTGTTTGTCCATGGTCCGCCGGATGGTTATCCGACACAAATGAGTCAACTTCATTGGCCATTCTAAAAGACAAAGGAAAGTTTTTATAATGTTTTGATGTAACTCTGTGCATTAAATAAAAAAATGCATGCAAATTTTTATATAAAAAAAATAACAGCACTTTCACTATAGAACTAATATATACACTCATAAGCCACTGTTAAATACACTTCCTTGTTTCTACATGCATTGCTTCTTTTCAGTTCCACTGACCATATAGATATACCTTGTCATTCCATATTTACAAAATGGTTCTTTATAATTTGTTCACTAATGGTTAGGGCGAAGAGGAGAGAACCAGGAGTTAAAGAATTTAAATACTTTGTGTAACATCATTTTTTTTACATCTGAATGGATGCACGAACAAAATATAAAATCATCAAACTATAATAAAACTTACTCCTGGCCTCTTGATAGATGTGCAAGGCTTCTGGATTGACTCTTACTCTTCCCACAGTGTTGGGGTTAGGTTCCTCCCATGGCACAAGGTGTGGATCAGCGCCGTGGTCAAGTAGCAGCCTGATGAAGGCTGGTTCACAGCCATGTCTGAGAACAGCGTCCAGCAAACATGAGGCCAGGCCTCTATTCAATGCCTCTCGGCTAACTGGACCAGTGTAGTTGTAATCAGGGTTTGCCCCAGCTTCCAGGAGCAGCCGGAAACAATGCAAATGGTGGTAGGCAGCACTGATATACAGAGGGCAAACCACAAGTGTGGATAAGGTCCGGGCACTGAACAGAGGTCTCGGGCACAGCTGGTGGTCTACGTCCACATCAGCTCCAAATCTGCATAAACACATATTATGTACTAATCAAACAAGAACAATATGATGGATTCCTTTATTTGTTACCAGGCTAACTAAACATATAAAAGACCTCAGTCACAAAACCCAACAGCTTTAATGCAGTTAGCCAGTTTGATTTTTTGTGTTTGCTTTCATTATTGATATTTTATTGCCTTGTCAATCAGAAAATAACACTATGTAATCATTATGTTTATACCAGAAAGAAAAATGCCAATATGTACATATGAGGCCTGTTATTAACATGTTTGTAGCAACTTCTACACATCTGTTTAATTCCCAAAATACGAATATGTACCCCACTGCACTTGTTCTTTAACCTATATATTTAACACAATATTTATTATTGCTGTTTCCAAACAGATTTGAAAACTATGATAAAACATCTTAATTTAGGTGTGGAACAATCCTCTTATTATGATGATGCAATTGTGGTATATATAATTTAGCATTTATTACATTATTATTAGTATCAGATAACCCTTTTCAATTTTGACAATGTTGTAGTAACTGATTGACAATGTGTGCCTTCATGGATGTAGCTAAGAATTAGAGGTGGGCATGTGCTTAGAGTGTCGGGCTATTAATTTGAAAGTTTACCAGTCACAAAATCCTACCTGATTAGCTCTTGCAAGATGTCCACTCTGCCCACCCGGGCTGCATGATATAAAGGTGTGCTGCGATGGTGTCTGCTACCATTGGGATCGGCTCCAGCCTCTAGTAGAATCCGAACACAGTCCAGATGTCCATTAACTACAGCCACATACAAAGCTGTCTGACCTTTTACATCCACCAAGTCTACCTCAGCCCCCTGGCCAATAAGAAAGTCCACACAGTTGCCGTGACCAGCCGTAGCTGCTATCCTTAATGGTGTACATGGCAGCCAGCCACAGCACCAAACTGATTTCTCATTGATCCGACTGCATTTTCAGAAAAATTTAAATAAGAAGGAATGCAAAATCTCATTATAATCATGGATAACAGCATATATATTTAAACAGGAAATAAAGAAAATGTGTAATGGGAGAGGAGACTCACTGCTTAAAACTGTCTTCTTGCAACAGGTTCTTAATGGTGTCCAGGTCTCCTACATAGGCAGCATTGTGTAGACGCATGTCCTCACATTGCTCCAGTGGTTTATCACAGAACTGTTCTTGAAGCCATTCCTTAAGATTACGACCTGAGCGACAGTAACATAGTAAATAAGAACAAATGTAATAATGTCTATAGCCAATGTCTAGTGTAGGCCAGTATAATAATGTTGTCTATTTAATGTTCAGGGATTCTAGGAATACACGGTATATTTAAGGGATGGATGACCCCGATTAAAATGAAAGGGTGTTCTGCCACTATGGTATGCTGGTATCAGATAAAACAGTGCGGCTGGAGTTTTTGACCACTGAATCCTCAAATTGTAAAATCTAATGGCCATGGGCTTTATTAGGTACACCATTCTAGTAACGGGTTGGACCCCCTTTTGCCTTCCGAACTGCCTCAATTCTTCGTGGCATAGATTCAACAAGGTGCTGGAAGCATTCCTCAGAGAGTTTGGTCCATATTGACATGATGGCATCACACAGTTGCCGCAGATTTGTCGGCTGCACATTCATGATGCGAATCCCCCGTTCCATCACATCCCAAAGATGCTCTATTGGATTGAGATCTGGTGACTGTGGAGGCCATTTGAGTACAGTGAACTCATTGTCATGTTCAAGAAACCAGTCTGAGATGATTCCAGCTTTATGACATGGCGCATTAACCTGCTGAAAGTAGCCATCAGATGTTGGGTACATTGTGGTCATAAAGGGATGGACATGGTCAGCAACAATACCCCGGTAGGCTGTGGCGTTGCAACGATGCTCAATTAGTACCAAGGGGCCCAAAGAGTGCCAAGAAAATATTCCCCACACCATGACACCACCACCACCAGCCTGAACCGTTGATACAAGGCAGGATGGATCCATGCTTTCATGTTGTTGACGCCAAATTCTGACCCTACCATCTGAATGTCGCAGCAGAAATCGAGACTCATCAGACCAGGCAACGTTTTTCCAATCTTCTATTGTCCAAGTTCAATGAGCTTGTTCAAATTGTAGCCTCAGTTTCCTGTTCTTAGCTGAAAGGAGTGGCACCCGGTGTGGTCTTCTGCTGCTGTAGCCCATCTGCCTCAAAGTTCGACGTACTGTGCGTTCAGAGATGCTCTTCTGCCTACCTTGGTTGTAACGGGTGGCTATTTGAGTCACTGTTGCCTTTCTATCAGCTCGAACCAGTCTGGCCATTCTCCTTTGACCTCTGGCATCAACAAGGCATTTCCGCCCACAGAACTGCCGCTCACTGGATGTTTTTTCTTTTTCGGACCATTCTCTGTAAACCCTAGAGATGGTTGTACGTGAAAATCCCAGTAGATCAGGAGTTTCTGAAATACTCAGACCAGCCCTTCTTGCACCAACAACCATGCCACGTTCAAAGGCACTCAAATCACCTTTCTTCCCCATACTGATGCTCAGTTTGAACTGCAGGAGATTGTCTTGACCATGTCTACATGCCTAAATGCACTGAGTTGCCGCCATGTGATTGGCTGATTAGAAATTAAGTGTTAACGAGCAGTTGGACAGGTGTACCTAATAAAGTGGCCGGTGAGTGTATAAAGTGAATAGACTTTATAAAAAATTAAGAGACAACGTGAGATAAAATTGACTATGGACTGCAATAACTAATAATTCTACTGTCCTAAATTCCCAAATGATTTAAAAATATAACTCCAGTTTTTTCATTTTTTAAACAATATTCTCTTATTTGTTCATAAAATCTTTTCTTTGTGCTTCTATCTGTTAAATAAAGGTTCATATAAAATAATAAGTAAAAAAATACTAATACTTACTGTAAAGCTTAAGTACAGTGTTTTGACTTTTAAATACCGACTGTAATGCTCCAGGTTAGATTACAATGTTTGGATATTTACATAGCCTGTCTTGCTAATTTTTCCTCAATGCTTCTGGAAACAGAATTCACATACATGCCTGCTGTACAGCTGCTGAATAAACTGCAGTTAATAGATGATTGGGTACTATGCAATTACTGTAATACTGCTGGATAAATGACTAGATTTCGATATTTAAACACTCACTGTACTGTAGTTACAGTGTTGAGATAAATACTTGCTGTCATTAGGTTGGGAAAATTACTAATTTTTCATTATTAAATAGCTGCTGAAATGTGCTTTAGTAAATGACAGTGTTAATATTA
>JAFMOD010001006.1:1147718-1171179 GCA_019802435.1 Corydoras maculifer | reverse complement strand
TTACATTTTACTCTCACTACATATAATTGTTGTAAATAAAATATCATTTTTTCATGTTTTTGAATAACTTGGGAAATTAGAACACATAACATCCATAAGTTCTTGTCTGATCATCTAACCACTTGGTGGTGTAGCATCAGATTTATTTTCTAAGGTATAGTACAATTATGTTTAAAGCTGAAAGAGTGAGATTTCTGAAGTTCTAAAGTATTCTGACAATCTTACTGATCAAAGTGCAGAGGTGCTTGAGCAGCTCCAGCTTTTGGCATGTTATGACCGCTGATATACAGAGGTGTCAGGACTGGAGAATACAAGTAACATTCACAAAGCATTGTTGGTGTGCTGGATGTGAAATGCTGGTTTATGTTTCATTACATGTTCCATAGATTGCTATCATAAATTAACTTCTAGAAATGTACATTAAAATGGTGAAGTACATTAAAATCAGCAACATGTGTTGAGCAGCCTATTGACACTTTTAAGCTTGTTGAATTGGGCTTACTCAAATCTACAAAAGAGTCAATGTGACTTCTGATTTTCATTGTATTGTTATGAGTGATACCTTTAAAAGGATTTAGTAAAATTAAGCATCTACATTAGTGATAAATTTAAAGACTAAATTCAATAAATAAAAAAACACTTTAATGATCTAGTCACTAGCGACTCTGTACTTAACATTAAATTAAATTTCTCCTGATTGTTTGAAGTGGAGTAGGCTTCAGCACTCCCCATGACCTAATTGTGATAGGTCACCCTGAACATCAAGGTCAAACTCAGAAACAGAACATTTTCCACCCTGAATAGAATTTAAAACTCAGTATTTTTATGGCGGTCAAAAGAGAAATAAAAGGATTAATAAATCCACTTTTATGTGCAGGACTAGAGACCAGAGGATTAATCGTTCAAGCCCAGACTCTGCCAGTCTGCACAGAGTTGCATGTATGGTGTATGTTGTTACACTTTTGATTTTGGTACATACTAAATGCTATAAACATCATAACATTTCTATTTAATTTAGGGAAATGCAGCATTAATATAGTACAGCATGTTGAGATGTAAGGCAGTGCTTACTGTACCAAGCTGCACCAATGGTACATTCACCTGTTCTTTGCCTATTCAGATCACCTGTTAGAAAAAAAACATTGACTTTAAAAGCTGATATAGACAGAAGCATGAACCAGACTTCAGATAATACAGCTAGTAAAAAACAGGGGCCTATTGCTTAAAACAAGCTTTGGGGGAAAAAAGAGGTACAGTACCACTGAGGCAAAGGCAAGTCAAAATTCAATTATTTATATTGCCAAGCATGTTGCAATATTGCCATGTTCTCTTTTTAAACTACTAACATGCATCAGTCTGGCCATGACTTTGATTAAGCTACAAACACAAAGTAAACATCATATTTATTTTATGTAGATAAGAAGAAATGTGGAGATCACTATCACTGTGTTGAACACATCACACTCCTCATCAAAATGTGCAACTAACCCATGTAACTTATGAAACACAGTGCAACTCACACTTAAAACGTAAGTGTGAGGAAACCCAATCTGTAACAGACCCAGCGATTGTCCAAAGGCACATTTAATTTTCATAAATCCTCCAACATCCTGGCAAAGTGTTTCAGACCTCCATCAGCAGAAAACCAGTGGGCTCTACTGAAAGAGAGCAGTGCTCCCTGATTTATTTCACATATAGCTTTGGTTATTATCGTGAAGAAAATGTAATGCTTGACAACATCTTCTGAATATTTTCCTCATTCCCAAGGATTTTGGACTTGATGGAACAGATCTTTTCTTGTTCATTTTTGATGAGCTGCTCCAGTTCTGTTAACTGAGCCTTCAGTGGCTGCACAGCATCGTCAGTGATTCTGCGGAAAACAAAGAAATAAGATCAACAGATGTCATCTCAGTTAGTATGCATCGGCAAAAAGTTACACTTAAATACACAACTGCCGACTAACACCAACCGTCTAATCACTGCAGAAGAGGACATCAAGAGCATAAACACCGCAGTAATCTGTATTGTGGACATTAAGTCTGTAGCCTCTATATTATGAACTAACTGCTTATTGCACTCTGGTCAGATTAGAAACTGCATTTCATTACCCTGTAACTGTTACATGTGTAATGACAATAAAGTTGAACCTTATTTAATTTAATCTAATCCAATCACCTATAAAATACAAACTTTATACAAAGCACCATTTTGCATAACAATGTCACAAACTGTCTATTTTTTATGCAAAAAATAGGGGGAAAAAAACTACAGGTACTGAATCAAAAATATAGATAGTGCATCATGGCTCATACTCCTTTCACCTTTAAGCACAGGGAGTCACACTAGCTAAAACAAATGGCAGGCTATAGCATTATTTCTTCCCAATTAAATATTATGAAAGTGTATTTATTTTATGTAGCCTTAGCCCTGACAGAACTTTGATTTATCCAGATCTCAAGTTTTCAAATGTTTAGCCTACATACTCAACCCTAAAGTGTTCTTGATGGTCTAAAGTACTGGAAATCCTCTTCATAAATTCATAAAAATTCATAAATGCAAAACTTACAATTATTTATTCATTCATTCATTCATTCATTCATTCATTTATTCATTATCTTCCGCTTTATCCTATATTAGGGTCGCGGTGGGGTTCCCCATGCCCATCTAGGGGAGAACGTTACGGGCGCTGGGCAGATACACCCAGGACAGGGCGCCAATCTATCGCTGGGCACGCACACACTCACTCACACTCAACTCAATTGACTTGTTCCATGTTTTTGGACTGTGGGAGGAGACCGGAGAACCCGGAGGAAACCCACGCAGACACAGAGAGAACATGGAAACTTCACCCAGATAGGGATTCGAACCGGGAATCCCTAGTGCTGAGAGGTGAACATGCTAACCACTAAAGCCACCGTGCACAATTATATTTTATAAGTAATATATTGATTAGAATGTCTATTCCTAAAATTTCTTCCATCTTTTTGAGAGGTTTGTTTTATTTTTTCAGTTATGTGTCTAGGGTAAAGGGTTCTTAATTTTGTCTACCAAATTCAAACAGAACACTGCAACCCGTATGATGGAGGAACTACATATATGGCTACAATGACAACAATTCATGTAATATTTTTATAAACTTTATTATACATTAAAGCTAAATGAAAACAAACAAAAACACAAACACATCAAACTCAGTTTACAGAGGCAAAATTATAAATGTGTTTCCAAACGAACTTAACTCTATGTTTCTATGTGTGTATGTGGGAGATCCATTCTACCTTTGCTCTTCCAGCAGGGCCTGTGCGTGCACCTTGTTTTCACGTCTCCAGCTCTGTAACTCATTCTGCATCGCGTCCATGTCCTCCTGGATGTAGTCCATGATTTTTCCTAGTGGCTGAGCACTACTACATACACTCTGAATTGATTTGCGCATTAGCTCAATCTCTTTAGCCACTTGTTCCCGCTCCTTCTTACGAGTTGCCTCTAAAACTGGTGTCCGGTCCTGTAACGCATCAGGAGGCTTAGTGAGGGGGGGGGGGGGCACCAAAATTTTTGCAGAATATTCAATCATTCACAAGTCTCTCTCTCTCTCTCTCTACACACACACACACACACACAATTAGGTATACCTCATTGTTTTTTAAACAAATTGTTGCAGTTCCACTTACTATATTTATGCTCTTTGTAGTTGTACAAATAAAGACTGTAATTCATTTGCGAATTCAGTTTTCTTTACACTGTTCTTTACCTTTATCATGTTCAGGACCCCTACGGGATCACCATGGATAAGAGGATATTGAAATAATGCATTCATCAGCCTTACAGTGATACTTATTGGTGGAAAGTTAAGTGTGTGTTACACTGGAAGGAGTAAATCAGACACAGCAGTGCAGTGTCACTAAATAGTCCCCGAACTAAACATGTTCAGACTTGCATTCTATGGGCAATGATATGTTAAAACTAATTTACACTGGACAGCAACAAATGTTTTAATGTTCCTGATTTTACATCTAGAAGATAGAGCAAGTAAATAGCTGTGATGAGAGTGCACAGTCAGTTGACACTGTGTCAAAGTGGTGCATGGAATCATCCACCACACAAATGGTATCTGCTCTGTGGTGGTTATGTGTTGGCCCTGACCAAAGAAGAACAAAATTAAACAGATTACAGTATTTAATTGTAGAGCTACAATCTGTGAGAAGTTAAACTAATGGAATGAACAATAAGTTCTGAAACAAGTAGGTCTTATCAATGAGTGACCAGTAAGAGAATATGTTTACCAACTAAATACTCAGTTTTTTTTGTTTTGTTTTACAAAACAACATATTCAAGAAAACTGTAAAGTAATATATGGGAAGTTTATCATAATTCCACTTAGTACAGCATGCTTACTTGATATTGTGTAAGATTAAAAAAAAAAAAATCTATTAAGACAATGCAGCTTGTTATATATTTTTTTGTAATAATCAGCAGATAGGTCCAGTGATCCAGTGTTTTTTTTGCACCAAAAAGAAATTTCAGTTATGCGCTTTGTAATAATGTTGGTCCTTTCATTGTCTCAAAGAAATATATTTCTCATTTTAATAGTATCCTCACGAGTGAAGTCACTGTTTATTTTATAGTCCATGTATCAAATTTGGTCGTATTAAATGAAGCCCTGTTACTACTCCACATGCATGCATTGCTGATATGACAAAGAGGTACTTGATCACTTTTGTTTTCTCCAGTTATAAATATTTTTGGGCTGCAGAAAATTTAGCCACATCCTTTTAGATTTCCTTTTCCAAATGCATGACTGCTGATGTTAAACAAACAATTATGTCTAAATTAAATAACAGAGATCAGATTTTTTCAGGAATTGGACATTCCAAACTGAAAGCAATTAGAAAACAACAAAATGTACAGTACCAAAGAAAGTGTAATTGACCCGTATATCTTGGTTGTTGTATCATGTGTTATGCTGCAAGTAGTTACCCTGTATTTGAATGGGGGATATAAAGGAAAAACTGGATCAGTAATTCTCGTCTGAGTTTAGACAACTAAAGTAACGGTGAGATGGGTCAATGCAGGGCCCCTAAAAGCTGCCCAGTGGTGACAGACTAACAGCAGGAGCAGCCTCACACGTTTTCCAAATACACAGCTCACTGGTGGGAGCACTTCAAGAGAACTATACAAACGAGGTTAGAGAACCTGATACGCCGCAGCAACATATTAAAAAGGAATGAGCTAGAAAGCTGCATTTAGCGGTTTAGAATTTCAAGGCTACAAATGTTTAGGATTTCAAGGCAAGAATTATACAAACCTACTAATATACATAAAGATCAAATCCATATAGCCATGAGAATAGTCTATAGTATAAGTTGAGGGCCTCCTTCATGTGCTATGTGGTTTGAGGGTCCTGCTCGGGCCTAGTCACCCTTCCTGGCACACGTACATACACATCAGCTGCCATACATGTTTACTCAGCTGGAGCCACAGGCTATGTGGCACAAGGCCAAACAAGTCTCATTCTCACTAGCTGCCCACGCCCACACACTCACACACACACACACACACACACACACACACAGATTCACACTCTGGTATATAAGACATGACATATTCCTAGTTTATTTTAGTAACTAAGAATTCCAGGCCAGTTATTTTACAAGAGGGTATTTGGCAACAACTTCTGGTACCTTGTTTGAATTCTTGAGCCAACTCCCGTCAATCTGACAACAAAAGCTAACAACTACCTTGATCGTGCTACACTTAATTAAACCCAAGCTACATGACAAAACAAACAACCCAGTATGACTTTCTCAACACGAAACACAAATGTCAAATACACACCTTAATTAAGGGTTATTTACACAGACATCATATTACTAACAGGGATAACCTAAAGGTCTGGCCTCTAATTACCAGTTACACAAATTAGATGTTATAGCTTGGATATGTGTGATGATTATAGCTAGTATACATAAAAGAAAACGTCTGTTTTGGAAATTTATAAAGGGTTAAACAAGAAGCCCATTTTTTAGTTGGCATGTTAATGTCTGCTGACCATAAGCAAGGTGGGTGGCTCTGATCACTCTTTAACACCCCTGCTAGACAAACACTGGCCAGCAAGTTCGCCCACTGCTGGTGGTGCACGGAGGCCAAGCACGATGCGGTCTGGTTGTCGGCCTCTTGTGCCTTCAGCCACTCGCACGAAACTGCAGCAGAAGGAAAAACTAGTGCTCTCAGTCTCAACGGACATAAATCAATCGTTTGTAGGGGCCCTGTAGGGGTCTACAAACCCGGCATGCTCTTACTCCCCCTCTTTATCTTTTAGATCCAAGAAAAATATTTGTTTTGAGTCAGACAGCTAAGAGCAGGTTTTCCCATTAGCTTAGACAGTGACGAAAGTAGAAGGCAGTAGCGGCACACTGCAACTGCTGCAGGTGGCACAGCGGGTGCTGGGTGCCCTCTGCCAATACTCCTAACCCCACAGCAGGCCAGGGCATATGGACTGCAAGTTAAGCAGAGCAGGTCAATACGTTCTATTTACTTTGCAGATTTCAGCCTTCATCTCCAATTTTAATTTGCTTAATAAGAAAATGCAGAATAAGGACATGATTTGTGGTATGCTGATAAAGAGCGAAGGCAAGAGCAGGGAACAGGACTCTTCAAAGAGCACACAGACAAGAAAAATAGCTCTGTTCGCATGAAAACTCTCAAAGGCTTACAAAGCTCACATGAGTTATAAATGAGGATAGATAAAATAGGGAACTAAATCCAAAACCATTACATCACCCCTAATTTCTGAACTGATGCACATGTCTGAACAATTGAGGGTCAGTATATCAAAAAGGCATGCACAATTTGTTACAGCTGATTGACCAGACATATATAACACATTATAAATATAACTTTCATTCATAAAGAAAAAGTTTTTTTTTTTAAAGTTTTTCCTTAAGCCTACTTAGTGAAGAGGGCGGCATGGTGGCTTAGTGGTTAGCACGTTCGCCTCTTAGCGCTAGGGATTCCCGGTTCGAATCCCTATCTGGGTGGAGTTTCCATGTTCTCCCTGTGTCCGTGTGGGTTTCCTCCAGGTTCTCCGGTTTCCTCCCACAGTCCAAAAACATAGATCAAGTCAATTGAATTCTCAAAATTGCCCCATATAGTGTGTGTGTGTGAGTGAGTGAGTGTGTGTGTGCCCAGCGATGGATTGGTGCCCTGTCCTGGGTCTATCTGCCCAGCGCCCGAAACGTTCTCCCCTGGATGGGCATGGGGAACCCCACCGCGACCCTACTAGAGGATAAAGCGGGAGATAATGAATACTAAGTGAAGATATAGTCAACCACATGTAGGCTTTTGTATCAACTAAAACACAAAACAAACATTTTGAAAAGGTAAACAGAGAATAGAAATAGAAACATTACATAATTTCTGAGGACTAAAATATTTGGTTACAGAATTTAAACAAGTTGTAAAAGATATATAAAAATCTCCATTGTGATATTTTGACAATTTTGTCGATGTGTTTTCTCTCACTGTTTAAAAACATTCTCCTAACTGAATTAATAGGATGGAATTGTCCCAGTGGTATGTGTATATAAATGTGTCTGTCCTCGGATAGACTGGAACCTGTCCTGCAGGTTTCTCGGCGTATTGCCCAATATATTCTAAGAAGCACCATTAATCGGACCTTGACTAGGATGCGCACAGTGAATAAATGAATCAATATAATTACTTTAAAAAAGATTTGCTCATTAAACTTGTATGCTATATTGATACAAAGACACTTTTCAGTCTGCAAGTCATTTGACCGTTTACTTTTATCCTTAACGCTCCATCAGTTGCGAGTATGATGGTTACCCTTTTCAGATGCTGTCCTATCATAACCCTTCATAATGTGCGTATAGTGACACAATCAGTAAAGAAAAATAATGCATCATAACGTTTCCCCAATTTTCTCTATAAAACATGTTATCACTGCTTGATTAATAGTTGTTTCAACACTCAAAATATTGCATTTGTCAGGTTTATGGGAACTAAAAGAAACAGAGTTTGGCTCCTTTTCTGGCTTTGAAAAGCTTGGAATAGGAAAGAGGAAATGTGAAAAAAGTTGCCAAAGGAAACCAAATTTTCTCCTAATTTATTCAGAGCCAGTTCCCACCCAGAAGCCAGTTTCTTATATAACATTTGTATTTTTAAGCAATAAAAGTACTTAGTGTCCAGTAAATCTATTTATGACTGTCAAGTAAATCTAACTGACAAAGAAAACACAAATATAAATACCATTTTTACAAAAATCAATTCATGGATGTTTGCATCATCTCTGGGATTTTCATTTATACATTTTTCATATAAGTCTCAAAAGGAACTATATTTTAAATGCATTCTTAATAAATTAGCGAAAAAGGATTGCAAGTAATATTTTTATAGACCATTAATCTTTTCATTATTTTGTTTGTTAATTATGTTAGTGGGCGGTGGCTTAGTGGTTAGCACGTTCGCCTATCAGCGCTAGGGATTCTTGGTTTGAATCCATTCTTGGCTTCCATGTTCTCCCTGTGTCTGCGTAAGTTTCCTACAAATGAATTAATTATGACTTACAAATGAATTAATCATCATATAATAAGGATTGCGTTAAAGTCCTCTCTCACATCTTTACATGTGGTATAACAGTTAGCAATTGTCTCGGTTAGAGCAACAAATCTACAAAGTTCAGGCTATCCTTCACTGAGCTAGTAGTGTTTCAGTAGGGTGCTGGCAGAGATACACAAAAGGCATTTTTAAGAATCTACTAAAGACACATCTTTTTAACAAATACCTGTTGTAGGAAAAAAATGGGGGGAGGGGGGGTGTGCAGGATCATATAACGATAAGGTTTGATAATTCTACTGTGTGGCTTAGCTGGTTCTCTTCATAACTACTGACTTGTGAAGTTCTCATTTGTAAGTCGCTTTGAATGACTAAATGTAAATGTAATTGTAATTATGCCACTGAAACTTGCCATATCAAAGCTTTAAAGAATATTATATATTTTCGCTTTGATAATATTCCCATCACACAACTGAACCAACACCTGAAACATTATAAAAATATAAAGACTACAGTTGTATGGTGGCATCACAAAGCCAGAAAGAAATGTACAACAAAGTTGAAAAATCATGTTGAAAGATAAGTACATTTATATTACTAGCTCTGTTGTAGAAAACTTTTTTAGTGGCAAAATTATTGAGTAAGCACTTTTTCTTTTCTGTATGACTATATTTCATCAAGTTTTGCAAAAGCATGGTCTCATGAGTTTGGTGTGAAAAACTACCGGTAGTCTATAGACAGCCATAACCCTAGGTCCATTACATACTAATGAACAGGAATTTTAATTGCGAAAGTCTTGGTGTCTAAAATCATTGCCTAACCTTACACATGCTCTTTTGATCAAATAGGATTAAATCTCACCGGACAATTTCCAAAACCATAATGAACCTCCAAATAGAGGACTAGTGACAAAAAATATTTTGATAATTAAGGTCCAACTAGATGATGTTGGTCTGATGGTTGGGTACCCAAATTCATTTGACAACATCTATATTAGTCATTACCTACTCTGTAAATCAAACCCAAAATTCACTGTTATTAATTTCGTTCCAAGTGACAGCATTTTAAGATACACAAGTTTGGTGCATGATAATGTGCACACTTCCTTCCACCACAATTTTACTAAAAGCCTGGGTGTTTATGAAGCCACAATCCTGATGAGATGACTATTTATTTTCGTGCCTGTCTTGCTGAGAATACAGTGGTCTTTCTTGTGTGCAGCTCTCACTCAACAGCCATCCATTTGTGTGCCACAGGATTTATTTATATATTGCTAACCTTCATCAGAGCTAATTTGATGGTGTGTTAAAAAAAATAAAAAAAAAGAAAAAAAATGCTTATGAAAACGCAGCTGCTGCAAGTGGCCGATTCTGCCCAAATAATAAAAAAGTGTTACGTGAAGTCCTATAATAATATACATGCTTTTTTTTGTGGGTTGGGGTGTTGGAGGGGTCACTTAAAAGGTCAGTCATAAAATTCACGGCAAATTCTTTACTAGCTGTAAAGAAAGAACATGTTTCTGTCCTGACATTAGTTCAATAATACTAACAAGAGATAAGACCAGTGTCATGGTATTACTTTTATACAGGTTTAAATTAAATACACAGCACATGAGGTATTACTATTATTGAGAAGTAATGTTAACAGAATGCAATAAATTAAGTCATCGCATATGAGATATATTTATGGGTCTTTAGTGCAATTTACTTACCATAATATTAGACAACAATAAGAGGTAACTGTCACTCTTTCCTTAATACATACACCTCCTTGTTTCAATGTGTGCCACATATTGTATGAATAATGCACCTTGTAGTTCTACAACTACAAACTGTAGTCCATCTGTTTTCTACATACTTTGTTCTCATTACTCTAATAGTCAGGTCCACACATAGCTGGTATTACTTGCGTGGCCAATGAGTGTCAGCACTGCAAGCTCCTTTTTACAATGTGGATCAATAAGGTGAATGTGTCTAACAGAATGTACCATGACTGTACATTGTTTAAAATCTTCAGCAGCACTGCTGTGTCCGATCTAATAATGCCAGCACATCGGAACAGTGTCACTGTTTATCCACCACCCAAAAAATACATGCTCTGTCTTGTAAAGGAGACCAACAATGTATAAACATAGCTTCTTTGAGTTGGACTATAGTTGAAAAAAAGAGGATAAAGTATAATAAAGTGACCAGTTGTGCATTATCTGTAGCTATATATGGTATATATAGAAGGTAGAGGGTACTGTCCATAAAGACAGATTGAAAGGGGTGCTGTGGAGACCATTTAGTGGACTGCAGAGCCCTTCATATAGCTATGGAATGAATTTTAACACCAAGCCATTTTATTCAATATTTTTCAGAAATTTTCAGAAAAATGGAGGCTTTTCCAGTTGGAGGTAGAGCAGGAAGAAAATCCATATTAATGCTTAGTTCTGGTATGGTCTGTCAAACAAGCACATGTGTAGCTGTGATCAGAATGAATCCCCAGTTTTCTACAGTTAAGTTATTCATATTTGACAAATTACTTCATTTTAGAGCTGTAATAAGACCAAAGAATGAAAAGACTTTGTGGAAAGGTAAAGAGGACCTTTAAGGACTTTGTATTAAACAGGACTTTATTATAGATAAGAAATTTAAACAAAAACACAAAATGCGAGTTTATTTTTAATAGTGCTGATTAAAGTAAACTGGCCCAGATTTCAAACTAAAGCACATATGTTTGAGTTGATTACACTACTGTAACAAAAATGTTTACCTGTGGCTTAAAATCCAAATAGCAATACGCCAGAAAATAAGCAAGTGCTAAACAACGCATTGAATTGCTAAGCGGAAAAATTTTCACCTACATAGATCATAAAAAATGTAAAATGTTAAAACTTAACATCTAAATCTTGATGATTTATGTAGTTGAAGCTCTTTCTCTCTCTCTTTCTTTCTTTCTTTCTCTATCCCTTTCACACACACACACCAGACATATATACATATGTGAATGTAAACACACTGACTAAATGTTTTAGAATATAAATATTTGCTGTTACTTTTGATATTTGCACACTTCAAGTTGATTACTTTGAATATCTCATAGTGACACCAACTGAACTGCACAGACATTGAGGCATCTGGGATTGTTTTATATGATACAAAATTGGACACTTGTGCAGGAAAATTGGAACCCTGGACAAAGAGAGCTACAATGTCATTCTGAACTAAAACTCATTTCGAGGTTATATCAAAGCTATATTAGAGGACAAGAATAAGTCAGTTGGCTTCAAGAAATAAAACTCTTCAGTAAATAAAAAAAGAACCACTCAACAAGTGCAGTACATTTTTGGGAATTTCTGTGACAGTGTTGGTAGGAACTTCCATAAATTCCAATGTAGAATTTAGATTCCACATCCATGTAAATGCCTCCTCGATTGTTTTCAGCCATTATCGTCAAGAGATACTTTGAGATATAAAAATCTACACTCAATTATATTAAATAAAATTATTTTAGGTCATTTCCTTGTCCCATGCTATAATTTTACATTACATTTAGGACACTGGAGTTATGCAACTGAATTAATGATCAACATAATTGTATAGATTTTAATTTCTTTAAAAGTGTGCTGCACTAAATATTACAGTCTTTTTTAGGAACCTGACAAACATATGTACTGACATATTTGGCTGTGATCACACTGCAAGATTAATCATTTTGCTTCAATAATTTTGATAAAATCTGATTTACATTTACATGTACTTAATAATTAAAAGCAGAAGAATTAGAATTTTAGAACACAGTGTCTATGCAAGCATATGAACACAATGTCTGGTGGTGGAATTAGTTTAGTAGAAAGGACAGGAGTAAAAATCTTGGCATAAACTGGTCAATCCTGGATCTGATAATGGAGAAAATGCCATGTACTCATGACTTACTGTGTCTCGTGTATGGACTGTATATATTTACTGTATGGTCTGTGGTGAAACCACAAATTATAATGTTGTGCTCACAGGCTTATCCAATGGCCTTAAATAAAATAGGCAGAAAGGGATGTCGCTATATAATTTACATTTCATGGATAACAGATTATTTAAGCTTTGAGAAACCTCACTTTTCTTTCTTTCTTTCTTTTTTTTTTTTTTTTTTTACAGATTTCTGGCAAGAGTGTTGTATGCTGTAATTTAGATCCGGGAACCGGGAAGGCACCTGTTCCAACTGCAGAAAAATGGCTTACAGAATAGTGCTAATTTTGTCGTCTTCTTTTTATTTAGTCTCAGTTCTTTGTCAACTATCCTTGATAATTTGTATATTTATTCATTTTTATCCTGTTTGCTCATGTTGACTAAAGAATCCCTTTCATATAATTTGAAAACCTTTGCATTTTAGCAATCAGTCAATCAGAAATCATCATAACACATTAAGAAAAGAGAAGAATTATATATATATATATATATATATATATATATATATATATATATATACACACACACATATATATATATATATATATATTAATTATATTAAAACAAGTATGAGGATATAAATACAAAAGGAAAAGGCAGCACTTGACTAATAAGTGTTGCAAATCTAGATCATTTGGAAGAAAGAAGGAAAGCTCACTATTTACATTTCAGCTTCTCAACGTTCCGCCGAGCTTACAGTGGAGCTCCAGCTTTATTAGGCTGAACCCTCACCCCTTTTAAGTCAGGAAGGAAGTCATTGCAGTTTGTTTTTCCACGCGGTGAACTAGATGAGGGAAGCACGGTGTGCTTGTTAACCTGCAGCCCTGTTTAGAAAGTGTGATGCCTTGAAAAGCCGGCTTCTGGCCACTGTTAATGGCTGAGCAGCCAGTGAGCTGATGAGGCAGGTTTAAGTGAATTAGGCGAGCGCTCTGTGCGGCGCTCAGATTCCACTTTCGTCTTGGATCGCCTCTGATGGGGAAATCTAATTTGATTATTTAGGAATGGAAGGAAATCCAGACTGATTATTTTGAAATGAAGAAGCCATGCTAAAGGGAAAAGGGTTGTGCTTGTCCGCCTGGCCTGCCAGCAAGAATGGCTCGTGACTTAATCTTTCTTTCTTTCTTTCTGTGTGTGTGTGTGTATGCATGTGTGTTAACGTGGCAGTGAGGAAGAAACAGAGTGACCAGGCAAAAACCCTGACAACACTAGACTTTAAAGCCCATGGAAAAGCAGCACGTATTTCTGCTTGTCAGCACACATGGCAAAGGTCAGGTAGAGGCTGGGGCTTTCTGCATGAGCAGCATTACAAAACAATGCATCCATCACACCAACAGTAACACTCAGGGCTCAAACAGATGGGTTCGGAGTGTGCAAGGTGGACCACCCAACACTGCGAACATGATGTAGAGACTAAAGCACAAACTGGAACACTGTCTAAATATTGACTGGGGGAGCTGGCGAACAGAAGGCCAGTACTGCAATGCACGCAGTTATGGAAAGGTTCGACAACACCCCATGTCTGTCCTGGGAACTTAGAACATGGCGTGAAAGAAATTCAACTATAAAATATAGAAAGGCCAGATTAATGTTGATGTTGTATCAGAGACAAGGACCTTCATTCGCTGTTTGTGGTTTGGTAGAAAAATGGAAAACGTGGCCTCAGCTCAGACTGCCTTTTGAGGAGCGGATATTAATTTAAGAATGTTGTCCGCAGTTACTGGCGATGAGAATTCTAATTCCATTTTCCATTATGTCATCTTGCAGCCGCATCTCCTGAACCCAATCGTGGTGCTTTTTTCATTATTAGACTTACACAGAGCCAAGCTTCATTCATTAAAGTTATTGCATATTGTATTATAAATCCTTATATGTTTAAAGTATTTCTTCAGTGAATATTAGCACAAGTAACCAAAAATATGGTTGGACATTGTTTTTTTACAAGAGTGATAGAAGCTTTGATGACATTCCATTTCATGTCTGTCCAAAATTTGCAGCTGTAACAGTGTCTATTGTTCTGGTAAGGGTTTATTTATTTAGTCATCAGAAAAATTGTGAGGTCAGAAACTGATGGTGGGTGCAAAAGCCAGGCTACACTGACATGTAATCTCTGTTCTAGTTTGATTGAGGTCAGGTTCCTCCACAATAAACGTACCAAGCCATGCCCTCATGAACCTTGCCTTGTGTGCTAATTACATGTGGTTAATCTCAATCCATGTTTACCACTGCTAAATGATAGAATAATCTTCGTAAATCTGTCAGTTAAGCTAAGACATTTAGCATCTTTAAGAAACAATTCAAGACACATCTCTTCTGGAAGGAATTGCTATTTTAAAAAAGAAAAAGGAAAAAAAGAAAATGCTATGAAAAATTAAGGCACTGGAACCAGATTAGCCAATGAGCATGGCCAATAATACTACAGTTTGGCTGATTCCTTAAATGAAGATGTTTTGGATAAATCCATATGATAAATAACTAAATGTAAACGTAATGGAATGTAGATTAATCATGTAATCTTGTAAGAAAAATACTTTAAAACAAATTACAAGACATATTTATGAATGTCAGGTATCACATTACTTTATACAAATGTATTTTAGGCTTTTATGTTGCAGTTACTTTATGACAATAACATACAATTATATTTACTATATATATATAGTTTTTGGGAGCTCTCAAGTGGCCAAAATATGTCAACCAAAAGTGGAAAAGATAGAGACAGGGCATTCCGTCTTTCACTTTTAGAAACTGGAATAAATCTGACTGTACCATTTCACAAATCATAGTCACTCAAAATAAAGCTTTTTTTTTTAGGAATTGCAATTGCATGCAAGTTTAAAATTTAGACAGTTTAACATGATTTATGCACATATATACACACAATACACTTTTGACCCATACAGTAGGTATAACCTGTATAAACAAATGTTTTCTGATGGTATAAAGCATTTGAAGTTCCCAACATTTTAGAAAGTATTATATGATCTTACAATAACAATATGAGCATTACAATATTACTACATTTTCTCAAAAAATAATCAACTGTAAAAAAAAAAATCCGTCACTAAGTTTTAACTCCTGAATGAGACAAAAAAATGTGAATTAAAAAAAAAACTAAGGAAAAGTATCAAATTATCAAGTGCTGTAACTGCAATTCCCAGTTCAAGTTAAGGTCCTGCAATTACAAAGATTTATTTAAATAAACAACTGATATCTGCTGATTGCCCTGCTGGAACACACAAGCGTGAAATATTTAAAACTAGGATCAGTTGAGTCAGTGTTTATCATGTTGCTTAAGTTTTAGGGGAAAAACTCTAGTGGGGTTTGAAGCCACAATTACCCCATTCCAGTCCATTTAATCTCTTTGGAAAATAAGTGACTGGCTGAATATGGCTTCGGAATGGCAACTAGTGAAATGCAGATTTTAAAGTTGTTGCACAAATCGTGAAAGATACTAAAGAAATGCTGAAACTGAGATGCACTTACTCATACTTGTGATATACCATTGTAGAAAGAAAACTAGGTGAAAAAAGCTTTGCAGTGATTTTAAGGTAAAACACCACTGCCCTCTAGTGGAAAAACGCCTTACCTGCTTTTGGGTGTTGAAAGCCGACGACGAAGATTCATAGTCTTTCTTAGTTTCAAGGATTTTTTTCACAAGTCCTCCTAAAAAGAAAATAGTGCATAGATTGTAGAGATACAACAAACAGGAAAACCCTACAAATAACCATCTAACTATTGATTTCAGCGTGTTTCTAAAACATACCATGTGTCTGATCATCCTGAATGAGTGTCTCCTGTAGATGGAGAACATTTAGTGAGATTAAACAACAGGTACAAGCTATTATTTTTACTAAAAGTCATAAATAAAATCGTATTTAAAATTTTAAAACTTACTGTCTGCAGTCCAGACATGTCTGGAGGTGGAGCAGCTTCCTCCACAACAAACTGTACATCTTCATCCTCATCTTCTGAAAGCTTGTTGCCATCAACAATGACTGCAGTGGAGTGCTTTGCACTGCCAAGTCTAAAGAAAAACAGTGGAATGTGTATGTACACTTCTAATTTTTCTTTTTTTCTTTTTCAAATTAAATGTCATGCAAGACATAGGTTCTTTTTCTTATTATTGATTGTTTCATCGCTGATTTTTATTGTCAGACACAGATACAGAAAAACAGGCCTTCAATTTAAATCAACAAGTTCAGTTTCAAGTAAAAACTGCAAAAATTATGTTAATTCTTATTGTAACCCTGCCAGACACAGCATTGTTATATAGCATATATTCTCCTGATCATGGATTCATGAAGATTTGGCCAACATTACATTTCTAGCCTGATGAGTATCCATAACTTTTTCTTAGACATTTCTTCATTTTTACGACACTTACACTTTTGGAGATAAGATTAGTTTTTACTAATCATCAATATTTAAATACACGTTTACAATATGTTGAAATATATGGGCCTAAGTTCACAATGTAGTAGCAATTAAAACAATTTAATGTAGAAATTATTTTAATGTCAAAATGCATGATGCTTATTTCATATTAAGTGAAGTGGCTGGCATTATGAATAAAGTTAATACAAGAGCATAATTACAAATACTACAAAATAAATAAAGATTGAAGTTTTTTTAATGTAAGGACTATTCACACTATGAAATCAAATGAATATGATAACTATGAAAAATAGTATAAAGTGTAACCAATGCTGAACTGCCTTTTACTAATGAGTCAGAGGTGTATTAAGTCTATTCAATAGTGATGATGGTTGCTGACCCCTGTGTGGCATATTTAAATAGCATTTTAATCTGACTAATTAAAACGTCTTCTATTTCTCCACTATTTCCAAATGGGTTTAAACTTGACTTATGAGACACTCTGCACTTTAAACACATTATTTTTTATTTTTTACTCTTCAGACTACCTGATTGTATTATAATTTCCATAGTAATTCTAATTATCCCTATTTTTGTAGGCAAAGTTGCTCTTTACCTCTCTGCTGACACTTGGCAAATATAGTTAAAATTTATTTAAAGTTATGCTAGATTTTGGTGGCACGGTGGCTTAGTGGTTAGCATGATCGCCTCTCAGCACTAGGGAATTCCAATCTGGTTGGAGTTTCCATGTTCTCCCTGTGTCCGCATGGATTTCCTACGGATTCTCCGGTTTCCTCCCACAGTTCAAAAACATGGATCAAGTTCTATTGAATTCTCCAAATTTCCCCATATGGAGTTGTGTGTGTGTCTGTGTAAGTGAATGTGTGCCCAGCGATAGATTGGCGTCCTGTCCTGGGTGTGCCCAACGCCCAAAGCGTTCTCCCCTGGATGGGCATAGGGAGCCCCCCCCCGCGACCCTAGTAGAGGATAAAGCGGAAGATAATGGATGGATGGAGTTATGCTAGATTTTGAACCACAGCTGTTACATTATGATGTAATGTAGAGACGACATTGTCTCAGCTACAAAATGTTCCTGCATTACCGATCAATTGTGCTGGTGTCAGTGTAACTCTCTTGTCTCTTCACTCGAGGTGGAGCTGGTCTTGCACTGCTAGGCCTTGCTATCCTCCTGTTACTGAAAAACAAAATGCACTTTAATACATTCGCACCACAACCTGTTTCATATGTATTTGGGGGTCTATTGGTAACTTTTTAAATAGCATGAAGAAGGCAACAATCATGAAATACACAACTGTCTTAATAAATTTATACAATACATTCATTAATTGTAAAATTGTAAATATATATAAATATGCATATGGCTGAAAGTTTGATATGATGGTTTTTTTGGAAGAAAGGTGTTACAAAACCTAGGACTCAATTTACCATTTATGCATGCAAATAATTCCCTATGCCTTCTAAACCTCTTGTTTAAAATAGTAAATATATACAAATATGCATATATGTATATGGTATTACACCAACATTACTGTTGTTTATTAAATAAAGTTAAATAAATTTATACAATACATTCATTAATATTATAAATTTATACAATACATTCATTAATATTATAAATTTATACAATACATTCATTAATATTTTTATACCAGTTCCCTTCAAATGTCCAATTGCTTATGAATTGACTTTATTTAATAAACAACAGTAATGTTGGTGTAATACCATATACATATATGCATATTTGTATATATTTACTATTTTAAACAAGAGGTTTAGAAGGCATAGGGAATTATTTGCATGCATAAATGGTAAATTGAGTCCTAGGTTTTGTAACACCTTTCTTCCAAAAAAAACCATCATATCAAACATTCAGCCAATTAAAAAGTGTTGTATTGCATAAGATTGAAAAAAGGTTGTGGTAAATGTCAGCTGTAAACAAAACTGAAAAGTGTCCTATGACATACTTGAGTACGCAGGAAATTAAGACACATGTCCAGAACTATAGGAAAAACTACACTTTGCTGGGTTTGAACACCATATTCGGCCAACAAAAGCAAGTGTAAAACTAATATCGAAGAAGGATATAATCATTTTATAAGATTTGGTAATAAGAAGAAAACCTGACCTCTTGGAGGTAAAAGATGCAGTAACGTCCGATGCATCTCCATTTTCAAGGTGGATGTGGTTATTTAATGAAGGACTATCTCCCACTGAAATGCATACATTATTTTGTAATTTAAAGTGCCACATTTGAAATTTATTTCAAATAAAATATTCTAATGGTTAATTAATAAGTCTACATAAACCTAGAGACTACTTAAATACTAACATAAATCTAGAGACTACTTACCCACATCGGTATCTGATTCATCTGTAAAAATAAATGAATAAATATCATATACATGTACATATAAAAAATGCATGTCTTTTATGTACCTACTTAAAAAAGGAATGGAAACTTGTGATGATATCAAATTGTTCGCTTCTGTGTATATGTAGCGAGTTACCTATTGCACCAGGCTTGGGTTTACGTCGCTGTCCCTTTGCAGATGAGGGCCGAGGTATTCTGGTAGGACTTTCTTGCTAAACACAGAGATAATTTGGTGATACATTTATTTAAAAGTGCTAGTATAGTCCTGTATGTTTAAATCTGTTGTTGATAATTGTTACATTATTTCCCATCCTTTATGGAATGCAGAAACACAAACAACCAAAAGACCATCCAGAAAAAGGCAAATGGTTTACTGCAATTAGTAAAAACAAACAGACTAGATGAAAAAAAAAATGGCTTTAACTGCAACAGAATATGGAAAGACAGATGCAGTGCAGATCGTTCAGTTCATTTCTGAAGAGATAATCTTTTTTTTTTTTTTAATATGTTCAAATTAGACTCACAGATTTGATGATTCTGTATATTAATAAATCTAAAGGAACATGATCTGCTTCTGCAATATTCTGGCCAAAAACAAACTCAAATCAACTATCTATGAAACAGAACACAATTTATTATGTCATATAGCAGACGTCTTTATCCTAAGCGACTATCAAGTATCTCAACTTGATGGATGGACAAGCCATGATACAACATCCCTGAAGTAACGAGGGTTAAAAGGCTTGCTGATGAACCTACAGAGGTAACTTCAGTGACCTTGGAATTTGAACCCAAAATTGCCTAATACATGATAGGCAAAAGCTATAGACAAAAACAAGTAGTAGCCTTCATTTTTTAGCAGCAAGTAAAAAAAAAAAGCCTGAATGACATAATAGATTGGAAGGTATTTTGAAGTGAGCGTCAGCAGCACACTGTGCTATCCCATGATGAATCACAAACAAAAGTGGAAATGGGGATAAAAGCTACAAGGCATGAAATTAATTACAGCAGTGATTAGGAAACATGTGCTTATATAGATACAGATGATTTGGAAGTTCTTATCTTTAAGAGTTACCTGGTATTGGGTAGCCTCTGTTTGCTATGTCGAGAAACAAACAATTCCCACATTAGATACAAGTCTAGCTCAAGCAGAAAACTTTAACTAATAAACATGCTACTCATCTACCCAGGGCCTTTGGTTATTACATGGCTTATTTACCTAGCAACAACACAAAGGACAGTTAAGTACAGATTCTACACCTTTGATTACAATGCAATTTGTAGCAACTAATAAACAGAAGATTTGTCTAATGAACCAGTCACCAGCCGTAATAAGCGAGATGTAGCAGTAGGATCCATCTTATAGGGTCTATTTGTTCTTTCCTTTAATGTTATGAGAGATCAATACACTGCCACATCACAATACTAAAACTACCCAGCTTCCCCATTCGTTCAGAAGGACACTAAAAATGATTTGCCAATATACCTCTTCTAGGTCATCTCCATTATTCTTGGAGAATAAGGAGACAAAATGAGTGAAAATTTTGCTTTATTACAACACTGTTTTTGAAAAAAAATAAATAAATAAAATAAAAAATACTAAAAATTATAAAAATCCTAAAGCCAAGGACAGGGATCACTAAACAATAATGACTTAAATGCTAAACAAAAATCACAACATAAAAAGTCCGTAGTAGTTTATTTACAGTATTAAGATGTAATGCAAGCATTCTATACAATTATAATAGACAACCTGCTTGACCATGGAAGCATCTACCGTAATGATCACAGCTTCATACTGATCGGACATCGCAGTAGATAAAGTAAAGCTCACCTCAGCAGGCTCAGTTCTATGAATTTTATTGGGTTCATCTGGGAGTGGTCTCTGCTTGTTCATTTCCACTGCAGACCGGGTCTGTAAAAAAACAGCACTATGACATGTAGCTCCAACACATCAAACACTAAATTAATCCATATTTACTCTTAAAACAGCCTCAAGTTTACAGTGTTGTGTAAATTGCAGAGATGCGATTTTAATAAAGTTTAATTGGCCTTTTTGTCAGCCTGAATTATTCCAGCTATAATATATTGATCCTTTGTTTGTTTTTTGCCATCACTGTTTTCATCATTCTAAGAAAATGTCATGATTAATAGTTATAGTGAAAACTTAAACCAGCCTGTCTGCCACCAAATTACAAAGCCTCAAAGTAGTTTCCTGAAAGATGACATTGAATCTCATTATAAAGCTTGTGATGTACATCGCTGAGATTATTTGTAATTAAATAGTGCTACTATACTCTTCATCAGGAGGCACAACATCAGCCAAACCATGAGCATTATCTTAAAGGAAAAAACAATACTGGCTCTGATTTCCTTTCAAATGTATGTACACAATGTGTACACAGTAATAGCAGAATATACATAAGTTCTTTTAAAACAGACACAAATTCTGTCAGACTTGTGCATTTGTATGCATCAGATAACAGCGTTCCGTCTGTAAGAGATGAATCTTGAATCTCACACAGGAGGAAAGACAGTTTAATTGATTGATTGTCATTTTCCACATTTTCTTTACATTTTATAAGGTCAATGTGTATATTCATAAGATTTATTTTTCATTCGTACATTCACTTATGGTATCATTATGAACCTGCCAGTCACAAAACAAGCAGTTTATTCAAAAGCTTGTTTAGCCATGTGTTTACATTGTGCCATTTTGTTTTTTTATTGATATTTTAACTTAAAAATGGTGCATACTTTCAAGAAAACCAAGAACCCTACCAGGAAAAGTGTCCTGAAACAGAAAATAGGGCCCGTGTTAAAAATATAAAAGCAAAGCATGCTTAATTCTGTGAGATGCATCACATCGACAGGAGAAGTGTATGAACATTTCCTCAAGCAAAGGTTGGGGTAGGCTTTAATCAAAAATCTGTAGCCCAGTGAGGAAGCAATCAAATTTTGAAATACCTCTATGCATTGGAATATTATTATTATATGGCAAGAAAGCAAGACAGATAAATGAAAATAATTTTAATTCAATACATATTTTAATAAGATATGATAAGTGTGTGAAATATTAAAATTCAACCATAATCTAACTTTTATTGGAAAAGACTAAAGGTCCATATGTACTACTTTTACCGTACACCAGGGGGCAGTAAACGCTCAAGTTAAAACAATGTTTTAGTGTAAAGGCTTTACAAAATTACTTTTGTATTCCTTATTTTGTTTTTGGAAGTTAACCTTTCAAGCTTAATTAAATGGTTAAAATATATATATATAGGTAAATGTGACATTAATTTTATTTATCATACAATAAATCTCATAAGTCTCATTACTTTCATAAATTAAAGTAAGTTATAAATGATGTGACCTTAAAAGATACTTGGATAAATATAAAGGTACTGATCTCACCTTTTTATCCGTTTTAAGCTGCTCCTGGAGCTTCCGCTGATGCTCTTGCTTTCTAAGTCGTTCCTTTTCTGTTTCTTGCTCCATCCGTTTGCCCTGTTCATGATCTTTGTCTTTGTCCCGAACTCTTTCTCTGTCCTTTTGTAAATCTCTTTCTTTGGTTTTATCTCTTTCTCTATCTCGCTCTCTTTCCTTGGTTCTTTCACGTTCCTTGTGGCGATCCCGGTCTCTGTCCCGGTTCTTCTCCCGCTCTCTATCCCGGCCCTGGACCTTGTCTTTGTCTCTGTCCTTTTCTCTACCTTGCTCCTTGTCTCTGGTCCCGTCTTTGTCCAGATCGTGGCTTTTGTCTTTCGTCCTGGCTTTCTCCTGCACATTTCCAGTCCTCTCCTGGTCCCTGTGCCTCTCTTTCTCACTTTTTCTGCTGTCCACATCTTTCAGCTGGTCTGGATCTTTTTGTTCTGTACTATTGCTCTCTTTAATATCTCGTTTTTCCTGAAAAATAATGTTAGAAATAGACATCTCACCAATCAGCCTTCCTTCAGACATAAATAATATAGGAGATGATTCTTTATACCACTCCATGCATCCGATAATATCTAAAGCTGGATATAAAACTATAATTTATGCACCCTTAAAATATGACTATAAACAAAGCTTACTTCTCTGTTCTCTTTGCCCTGGGATCTGGAGCTGCTGGATTTTACCTTTAAGTCAACTTTGTCTCCAGTTAGGACTCTTCTTACAGCCTCATCACTGGAGAGCTATTGTA
>JAFMOD010001006.1:1095031-1147149 GCA_019802435.1 Corydoras maculifer | reverse complement strand
AATTAAGTTGGTTGCCTTCCCACTAAATGGTCCTGTTATACTATTTCTTTCTTGAAAATCAAGCATAAAAGAAAGCTAATGCAAAGATTTATGTGTAGAATGAGGAATTATTTTCACACATTACATTTTCTGACCTTTTAAAATTTACTGTCAATATGACTTCAGACAAAAACAACTAAACCAGAGAATGAACATAAATGTTATAAATGTTTGTTAAAAAAGTAAAAACTGTGCTGTTAAAGGTGATGTACATATCAAGCACTAAAATGGGGAGGAGAAACAGTCACAATAATTTTGAAATTGGCATGGCTCTTTGAATAATTCAACAACAAATGAGCTGTTGGGATGTTTACACACAGCAGTCACAATGGAACTCATTTACAATTATGCAATAAAGAAAACAGATTCACTAAATGAGAGTTTTGGTGACAAAAATGCTTTGCTGATCAAACAGAGATAGATAAAAGTAGTTCGGCAAGACTGGTAAGCGATAACCCAGAACCTAATAACAATTTAGATCATTATTCTGCGAATGTACAACATGTGCAACCTTACAGTAAAGCTTGATGGTGTTTTAAACAGCCCTACCCAGCAGAAGTATGGTGTTCCTAAAAAAAGTCCTCAGCCAGTATTAAATTATTATTGAAGAAAAAATATACAAGTTGATAAAACAGTCGACAAAACAAAAGTGCTCTTGAATAAGGCTACATTACAGGATCATTTCTGAATGCTTAGATCTACTATTTTGTCCAATAAAGGCTGTGACCACAACATGATTAAGTAAAATAAATTACTGTCAGAAAAAGGTTATTTGAATTAAAGTCTTAAACAAACACTGCACCAATAGTAAAAACTTGATTTTAAGTGTAGATAGACAGTTATTAGACTGACCAAAATTAACTCCGTACTAAATATTACTTTTTCCATTTATAAATAATTTATTCATAATTGTAAGCAAAGCTTTTAGAGTAGTTTTTTATGGTTGCAATTCTTAGATTTTTATAATTTTATGTTATATTTTCAACCCACTAGGTAGAAAATGGAGCAATCCATAAAAAATACACGCGTTTGCCTTTATTAATAAACACACGTTAAATCAAGCTTTAAAAATTCATGATATAGAATTGGCTCTCCAGAGCATAACTGAGATTGTGTGGATATTATTATAAATTATAATTGCCCATGATGCCATTAGAAGTCAAAATAAAGATATTAATAAGCTGAGAGAAAAAAAATACACATATAAACATACAGACACACATACACATTATATAACATTAGTGAAAAGTGAAGTAAAAGAAATTATAACACTGTTTACCTATTCATAACAGCACCTGTTGTTGGAGGGTTATAACTGACAGCAAGAAAACATTTTATTCTAAAAGTAAAAAAAATAAGCAAGTGTAAAGATTTGAATGAATAAAAAGTGAAAAAAATGCAGCTCTTGTGGGGCTTTCAGTAGTTGGTATCTATCAAAAAGGCTTTAAAGTAGGAACAGTGGTAAACCGTTGTCAAGGTCATGGGTGGACAAAGATCACCGATGCGCATGGGGAGCTAACACTGGCCTGTGTTGTTAGCAGACAAGAAATTATAGCTCAGATTGCTGGAACAAGTAATGCTGTGTACAAAAGAGAAAGTTTCAGAACACAGTGCATCATGGACAGTCCAGTTAGTGTGCCCATGCTGACCCCTGTCCACCGCCAAAAGCACAAACAATGGGCAGATGAGCATCAGAACTGGATCACAGAGTAATGGAAACAGTTGGTCTGATCTGATGAATCACATTTTCTTTTACATTCCATGGATGGCATGGTGCATGTTGGTTGCTTACCCAGGGAACATATTGTAGCGGAACATGTACACACTCTCCTGGAAATATTATTCCCTGATTACTGTGGCCACATCAGGTTTGAGGTGTTGTCTCAGCCTCCAATTTCCCTAGATATCAATGCAATTGAGCATTAAACAGGTCTGTTTTATGGATCTCACCTCAAAACTTAGAGGTGTTCATGCCTGAATGGCCAGGACTGTGTTGACTGAAAAAGGGTGACCAACACTATATTTAAAAGGTGGTAATAATGTAATGCCTGGTCGGTGTATATAAAGTGATAAAGTAATCTATTTTGCTTACTGTGATTACAGATATATTTGTCCTCCACATTTCTACATTTAACACATTATTGCAGAGAAACACACACACATATATACACACTGAGTAAAGTGAGCACACATGCCCGGAGTGGTGGGAAGCCTTGTGCACGGGGTTAGGTGTCTTGCTCAAAGGCACTGTTACTTGGTGGGACCATGAATCGAACTGGGGACATTCAGGTCGAATCCTTAACCACAAGCACCTACATACTGAGTGAATTCATTTTGTATTTTATTAATTTTAGAATTCAGCACTAAGGGCTGTATTATAGAGATTATATTATTTATATATATATATATGTATATATATATATATATATATATATATATATATATATATATATATATATATATATATATATATATATATATATATATATATATATATATATATATATATGTGCACCCACACACACTGTATATAATTCTTTAAAATAAACCAACAGACTACACCAAGCAACATTAAAGCTCCTTCTGATTAAGAACAGTATACTCTTTGGCAGAAGCCATTTAGTCTTGTGTGTGACTGAACTCAGTGCATAAATTATGCATGCTGCTGTTTCAAAGGCCTCTGTTCCCTCTGACACGCAACAGAAGATAAAATACAAAGAGGTGTGAAATGTTTAAGTCCATGTGGCTACTTCTCAATCTCGCTGATCTGTGGTTTTAGATCTTAAATAAAACAGGAGCTTTTACAGGGCAACAAAAATATTGTACAACACTGATTTTGTCACAAATCCTCAGAATGTGAGGTATTAAATTAATGACCATAATATTAATTCCAGGCGGCACGGTGGCTTAGTGGTTAGCACGTTCACCTCTCAGCACTAGGGATTCCCGGTTCGAATCCCCATCTGGGTGGAGTTTTCATGTTCTCCCTGTATCCGCGTGGGTTTCCTCCGGGTTCTTTGGTTTCCTCCCACAGTCCAAAAACATGGATCAAGTTAATTGTGTTCTCCAAATTGCCCCATGTAGAGTGTGTTTGTGTGCATGTCTGTTTGTGTGAGTGTGTGCCCAGCGATAGATCGGCATCCTGTCCTGGGTGTATCTGCCCAGCGCCCGAAACGTTCTCCCCTGGATGGGCATGGGGAACCTCCCCGCTACCCTAATATAGGATAAAGTGGAAGATAATGAATGAAAGAATGAATATCAATTCCATATAGTGCCAAAAAAAAATTACTCACTTTATATGCTGGATGCTTTCATGTATCTCTATATCAAGTGATTAAAAGATTAGTATTAACATCTAAAAACTAGTTTCATCTTTTCAGCTGTCACTATGGTGGAAATTCTGCATATTTAATATTAAATTGTTTTTTGCTGATGTCTATTTCAGTTATATGGGATTAGGATCAGCACTATGACTGCATTGATATAGCTATGACAATTTACTATCTTTGGTTTACCTAATGCCATGCATTTTGATTGAAAAACAAAGCTAGAGAAGAACACAGATGGAACCCACACAGAAAGGAGGACATATAGTGTTAGCAAAAGTTTTGAGCAAAGTGATTGAATGATATTTTTTGTGTATTAAGTCTCAATAAGATAGCACATTCTATATAGAGAGCATATTTAAATATTTTAAAGTTGCTACATATTTTTTGTTGTATTTACCTGAAAACTATACATAAAATATTTTATATGGTTTTCTCCATATGCTTTTGTTTCCTTACAGTAGGTGAAGTAGAAATATCACATTGTTCCTATGTGTAAATGTGTTTTTAAGTCTGCCTTGAGATGGAATAATGTCCTGTTCACAGTGTTTCCTGGTCTTTGATAAACTTAGCTCAGTTCCTGAAACTAAATTATGAACAAAATAACACGGAGCTTGACCAAAGATGTACACATGCCTGCATGTAAATAATAGAAAAATGACTTACTTTCACATTGTCTGATTTCATCTCTGCTTCCCCATAAAGACCCTTCAAAAAACCAGTAGTGCGTATGACCTGACAAATAAAACAATCAAAAACAAACATAACCGCCCTGAAATCTGAGCAGAAGTAATGTATGCATTAAACCACAACAATAAGACTAATTATTTTTCACTCGCACAATGGGACAAAATGCTGCTGACTGTTATCACACAGTGAACTCTATTCCTACAGAAAACAGGATGTTTGGTTTTTGTCCAACATCAAATAATGCAAATTCCCACCATGCACCTCAAGTTGGCTTCTATTACCTCAGGTTCAAACATATTTTTAGAATTTGGCAAAAAGACTTGTTAAGCTTATCCTCACTATCCAAATATAAACCCAGGAGGGGATTCTGAGAGCTGAAAATTATAGCATGATCCTCCACTATATCAGCACATCCTTATAAAAAGCACATTTTATCTTTTGACAATGTGCATAGTGGAACTTAAATTCTACAAACAGTGCCAGGTGAACTGATAAACCTGATTTTATTATGTATTTAGGTCTCTTACAAAGAATGATCAGTAACAAAATAAATACTGATTGAAATGAATAAGCACCAGGTTAACTCTGAGGTGCATGGTGATTTAATGTTAAAATAAACAGTATTTGAAGTGTGGGAGGCACGGTGGCTTAGTGGTTAGCACGTTTGCCTCTCAGCGCTAGGGATTCCCGGTTCGAATCCCAGTCTGGGTGGAGTTTCCATGTTCTCCCCGTGTCCCCTGTTTCCTCCGGGTTCTCTGGTTTCCTCCCACAGTCCAAAAACATGGATCAAGTAAATTGAGTTCTCCAAATTGCCCCATATAGAGTGTGTTTCAGTGAGTGAGTGTGTGCCCAGCGATGGATTGGCGCCCTGTCCAGGGTGTATCTGTCCAGCGCCCGAGACGCTCTCCCCTGGATGGGCATGGAGAACCCCCCTGCAACCACCCTAATAGAGGATAAAGCGGGTGATAATGAATGAATGAATGAGTATTTGTCCTGTAACCATAATGATAAAAGTAATCACATTATTTTTTAGTATCCCTGTGAATTTTACTCATTTATTACAGTAATTCATAGGCTGTTCCTCTAATAAACTATTAGACTTTCAGAACCGAATAGGGTTTATATCACCTGCTAAATGATTGACTTATTTACTGAGTATATTTACCTTTTATAGCATCTCGTTTATTACCAGGCTATTGCTACTTACATTTACATGTAGCCATTTAGCAGATGCTTTTATCCAAAGCAACTTTACAAATAAGAACACCACAAGTTAGTAGTTATGGTTAAAAAACAGTTACTCTGTAGTATATTGCTCGATAAGGTTGATATTAATCTTGTAATGTGTCTAAAGTATTTCCTTCATTTATGTGCGTAATTAAACGGCTAGTTTTGGCTTATTGTTTGTTAATGTTACGAATGTTTGTGACAAGTCTGTACTGAAAAATATTTTACTAATAAAACGGAGTTGAGTTTAGCGTTGGACCAAAGAGGGTCCAGTGTGGTTCCATTTTATTTTCTACCAGTTATTCAACATCTAGCGTGTGATTGAAAGGTTAGCGCAATAGAAGCGATGCGATTCATTGGCTGCGAACGTTGTCAATTCTAATGCTGACCTATGAAAACTCTGCTGCTGTACAAAAGGCGGGAGTTGTCGCAAAAGAGGTGCAAAAAACAGACATTTGTTTGCATGCTCTGAGGTGCCTAGCAACAAAAAGACGCTGACGACCATCAGTTCAGGCCCTGTTAGCAATAAGACCCATTAAATGGGTGAAATGAGGAATTCCGATTGTCGTACAAGTATTTACATGGGTTACATGGGTCACCGCCATGCACGCCAGCGTTCATATAAAACTTATTAAGATAGGATCGAGCTAGAAACCTCTCGTCAGATTAGTCTAATCTCTAATCCACATAACCCCCGAGACACTGTAGAGTTTGCTGGAAATGTAATACGTTTTCTCATCACAAAACACATTTAAGTTTTACTGTGTATCCGGAAAGTACCTGACTGAACATGTAACTGATTGTATCTCGCTAGCTTTCTGTCAACAGACACTAAGACTTCCCTGTAATCTTCGATACATCTTACAAATGAGTAATTAATTAACATCTACATCTGCTGATATTAATCTGTGTCTAAGACTTACCTCACTGAGTATATCATGCAGATATCGGAATGGCGGTTTGCTTAACAATTTCTCTGTTAGAGGAGGTTTCCTTATAACTTTACCCAAAGTTTCCTGGGTCCTTTTGGTTACAGCTGCGTTCATTGTTTACCTTTCGACGCAAGTATTCCAGGAAAAAAAAAAAATATATATATATATATATATTTACGGCGAACGAACGAGGCGTTCATACACGTACAATCAAGGTTTTTACGTCCTGAACCTTGAACGTTCTCGCTTGCCGTACTGCGCATGCCCAAACCCCGCGCGGTTGTTAACTGCCCGGATGTCACCATGGCAACGGAAAACATCCTTCAAACGCAATCGATTCTGGACACAACTCCTGGGGTTTTGGGAATCGACGGAAGAGGACCCAGGAGTCGATTTAAATCAAGGAGTCGATTCATGCCTCGTGCACTTTGGAAACTTCCTGTTTCCATTTAATTCATTGAGACTTGTGCAAAACTAATCTACAACCATACCATAAGCATATCCTCATTACAAAAACAATATTATTTAGGTCTTAAAAAACAGTGTGTGGATTGTTGTATACTCGTAGAGTTATTCGAAATGCATAGAAGGTTGTCTTCAGCATCATCAGAATCAGAATATCTTATTAATTATTACAGTTTTTACAGGTGCTCTATTTGTCGTTTTTATATATACATAATTAAATAATGATAATATAAATAATTGAAATTAAATTGAAAATAAAATAATTGCCAATGTATTGGTAAATAAGTGAAATATTATCATGCCATTAAGTGGCACGGTGGCTTAGTGGTTAGCACGTTCGCCTCTCAGCGCTAGGGATTCCCGGTTCGAATCCCCATCTGGGTGGAGTTTCCATGTTCTCCTCATGTCCGCGTGGTTTTCCTCCAGGTTCTCCGGTTTCCTCCCACAGTCCAAAAAAAAACATGGATCAAGTCAATTGAGTTCTACAAATTGCCCCATATAGAGTGTGTGTGTGTGTGTGTGTGTGTGTGTGCCCAGTGATAGGTTGGCGCCCTGTCCTGGGTGTATCTGCCCAGCGCCCGAAACGCCCATCCCCTGGATGGGCATAGGGAACCCCACCGCAACCCTTATAGAGGATAAAGTGGAAGATAATGAATGATTGAATCATGCCATTAAGGCTGCACGGTGGCTTAGTGGTTAGCACGCTCTACTACTCTCAGAACTAGGGATTCCTGGTTCGAATCCCAATCTGGGTGGAGTTTCCATGTTCTCCACGTTGGTTTCCTCCAAGTTCTCCGGTTTCCTCCCACATACCAAAAACATGGATTAAGGCTAATTAAATTCTTCAAATTACCCCATATGTAGTGTGTGTGTGCCCAGCGATAGATTGGCACCCTGTTCTGGGTGCCCGAAACATTCTCCCCTGGATGAGCATAGGGAACCCCCCTCGACTCCTTCTAGTACAGGATAAAGAAGAAGAAAATGGATGGATGAATATTATGCCATTAATTAATATTATATAAATGAATTATACCATATTTGTTAAATTTGTATCTGCTTGCCAGATGTATATAATAAAAGATTGCAAAAGAATTTGAAGTCGAGTAACCAATAGCTTAGCTCACTACATTTTACAAATTTCCCAACACTGCATACATATTTAAACCAACATTATTATAATTATCTCATTAAAAAGTCTCTTACACAATGTTATTCCTTTATTCTACAGTTTCAAATACACGTAAATTGACTAGTATAGACAAATTAAGTGATGATGACACTCAACAACTTTTTTTTAGGATAACCAATAGCTACTTTACTTACTGAGAAATTGGGAACCCTGCTGCAGATTTTCTAGGTTTGGGAAATATTACAATTGGACAAAAATCACCAGAAAATACAAATTTAACTAATTAACTAACTATTAATATTAATAAGTTTTCTAATGTCACATTGAAAAACATTTAATGGTGCATTTACCTAATTCAAAATAAACAGAAGAAAAATCACCAAGAAATATTTGTTATAAGTTGTTGATTAAACTTTTTGTTATTGCCTCCACCCTTTGATTTCTCAACTGTAAATGCAAGGTAAAAGTTTCACAGTAACACAGTGAAAGTCCAGTGAATAACATGAAATTTACAAATGATTAAAGGTCTAATGGGCCGATAAATAAAAAATTAAATTTGGATAACTCTTCTTTCTTAATAAATGAAATTACATTTGAAACTGCATTCAGAAATCTATCATGAGGAAAATATTTTTTTCACAGACAGCACTGTATTGCTTCTAACCAGAGGCGTCGTTAGACCTGGGCTTTCAGGGCTATAGCCCGGATCAAATGAGCTCAGTGTGTGTGTGTGTGTGTGTGTGTGTGTGTGTGTGTGTGGGACTTTTTTCGCCGGTATCGGGAGTAAAGTTACCGTAATAACTGTATGTTGGCTGTAAAGAGCAGCTTCTCAGCTTTCAGAAACCGTCAGAAAACGTCTGAAGGCGCAAACTGTTACAAAGTTACGGTATTTCAAAGCAAAACCTCGCTAAAACTGTCTCATCTGCGACTGACTCATAAAACGGATTCATGCTTTTCTGCTGAAGCTCAGGTTCGTTTATTACAACTGGATGTGCTATCCACTACTAACAGACATATTTCATATGTTATTTAATTTTATTCAATATAACAAATAAATGATTAAACAAAATGAATGTAACAACAGTTTGATAAATACCCTCATGAAAGGGCACTTTTTAAAGAGGACAAAGGGCGGAATAAGGGATCTGGGCTAAAGCCCCTGATGTTTCTAAACCCTAAAAACGCCCCTGCTTCTAACCCTCTTAATACCTATTGATTCGGTATCATTATTTATTTTCACACAATGATTTTGCATTTTGGCTTTACTTTAGCTAAAAAAAAAACAAATATTAATTAAAAACATTGCACTATTTAAACAGTTTGTTTGCTTACTGATATGACCTGAATAACTTTTTTATTAATTCAGTGTTAATATAGCTATAACTGAAATTTTGTACAAATTTGAAACCAGGTCAACTAGTTTTGCGTTCCATTAAGCCTCAAACACCAATCCAACCACACAGCAAACATGTAAATGCATAACATGATAGATATAAACTAAAAAGATTTTTGATCTGATGAATGGAATTTTGTTAATGCATAAACAAACCACCACTACACGAGTAAGTGAATTAAATAGTCTTTATATAATAGTTTTGACAAATTATAAATAATTATTAATTACGTACTGATTACCAACTGATAACTATCAAACGTCAATGCCACAACCTTAGCACAACCTACTGGCGACGTCAGGAATTGACAGAAGCAACTTGGTCAGCAGGTTAAGTTGGACGGGCCGGCTGTAACGACAACGTACTTTGATTAGCTGGAAGCTTTTGTCAGGCATAATATAAATATAATTTTGGTGCGTCATGTCTACGCTTTAACATTAAAAAAAATCACTTATATCACGTCATTTATATGAAATATATGTATTACCGAATCCGTTTTCAATAGCAATTCAAAAGCGTTTGGGATCCAGGTTTGAATCTCGATCTGGGTGGAGTTTCCTGTTCTCCCCGTGTCCATGTGTGTTTCCTTAGGTTTCCCTCAAAGTACAAAAACATGGAGTAAATGTGAATTGGCTCTATGTTGCCCCTATCGAACTTTCCCCAATATAGTATGTGTATGTAAGTGTATTCCCATGTATGGATTGACACCTTGTCCTGAGCGTATCTGTCCAGTGACCAAAACACTCTGCCTGGATGGGCATTTGGAACACCCATGCCACCTTAGTCCCTAGTATAGGATTAAGCAGAAGATATGATGAGATGAGATCATTTCAATCTGTCAAAAGGAAAAACAGCACAATGGTTATTACTTTTCCCCCTCATATTCTCAGTCGTTGGATTGTAGACTCCTTTTACAATGTAGAATTTCAGTCAATAAACATATTTGAACTGGGCGGGATGGTGGCTTAGTGGTTAGCACGTTCACCCATCAGCACGGAGATCTCCAGTTTGAATCCCGATCTGGATGGAGTTTCCATGTTTTCCCCATGTCTATGTGGGTTTCCACTGGGGTTTCTGGTTTCCTCCCACAGTCCAAAAACATGGATTTAAGTTGGCTGCTCTAAATTATCCAAATAGTCTGTGTGTCCCCAGGCTCCGTAGAGAATGAGGGTTGTGTCAGGAAGGGCATCTGGCGTAAAATACTAGGCCAAAGTCTAAAATGAGTTCATCGCTGTGGCGACCCCTGAATAATAAGGGTCAAAAACGGTGAAAAAAGAAGAAGAAAAAGAAGAAACATATTTGAACAGTGAAAGACTGCTGCACTTTTATTAAGCCCAACCTGTTCAACAAGCCTGGCTGAATCTGTGATGCTTCGGCACTGGAGTGCAAGTGCATTCTTGTCATATTATTTAACAAAGGGGCTGTTGTTTTTAGCCTTATTGAATTATAGTCATCATCATTCCATTTTAGCACACAAAAATATTCAAATGACAAGTACTCTTGTTGAAAAAACAGTCTAGCTGCTCTAACGTCATCAGAACCTGTTAGATGGGTTTTTATGGACTATAAGTACAAGAGAATGACAAGGCTTCCCGTCAGACCAGTTAAGCATAATTCAGCCAGGGGCTCTCGGTAAGTATTGTTTTCTAAACACAGTTTATTAAATTAAAAATAATATATTTTCTCACAGCTACATTAACAATGTACACTTTCCTTTTCCTGTTAGCTGTTTGAAAAGTATTAGTTTTAGTTCTAATAACTAATATTTGTTAACTGAGCTCTAATGCTCAGTTAAGCATTTTATACAAAAGTTTTTAGACAAAATAAAAATGCTCTATTATAGCAATCTGATAAAACTTACATAGCAATAGTAATTGTAGCGGAATTTGTAGAAAGAAATGTACTTAATGTTAAAATGTCTTTTTGGTACACAGTAAACATGGCCCAGTGGTGTCTGTATGCCCCAGCATTACTGGTCCTGTTGTTCTGTAATGTCGACACGGTAAAAAAAAAGAAAGCTGCTGAGAATTTGTCAAATGGTAAGATCATTTAAAATAAAATAGCATTTATTAAAGTTAATCTTTTTGGGTGATCAGAAAAATACGTAGGGTTCAGGATGTTATTATAAATTCAATAGATATAGCTGGTCAAAAATAGCTCTATGTGTGTGTACCAGATATAAATAACATTGTGGGATCCAAAACCGGTTCACACACTTACACTATGTTGTATGATTATACTTTAAGTTAGGTTATGGTTAATGTTATGATAAGCAGTTAATATTAAAATTTATGGATACGGTTTGGATAATCTGTATGAAATAAATGGGAATTTATGCAAAGTCCCCACAATGCAAAAAACAGTAGTTCAATACTAAGTAGAGCAATATATACTGGCAACCATCATGAGTATATGTAACTATGTCATTGCTCTTCGAAAATGCCCTGTACATCATTACATTGAATAATGTTATTTATTTATATAATGTAAAAAATACTTATTAACTGTCTCGAGGCTGGGGAGATGACATTGTCTGGGTTAAGACCTATGAAGAAGGACTGCTAAAATCAAAGGAAAGGTATTGTTACGTTCAATTTGCTTAAAAATTAGGCATGTGTGCAAAATGTCATTGAGACTAAAATTATTGCATTTTATCACAGCAACAAGCCTCTGATGGTTATCCACCATTTAAATGAATGCCAATACAGTCAAGGTTTGTAAACTTTATGTACTGAGTTTTTATTTACAAAACACCTGATTCTTCCTTAACTACTGACTTGTGGTGTCTCATTTATAAGTTGCTTTGGATAGAAGTGTCTGCTAAATGAATAAATCAAATTGTAAATTTGATATTGAAACTATACACATACAAACAATATTACAATTTCAGTAAATGTACATGTATATTTAGCACCATTCATACATTAATGATGTTATACACCGATTCAATTTTAGTTTTAAAGGCTGTATATAACTTACCATTATGGTGATTTTGATCAGCAAAAACACTTAAACACTATCAGTAAATATGTTCCCTATAGAGAACATAAAATACTTAATTACCTAAATTAACATGTAATTTGGGTATATACTGTACATAGTCTGATGCAAAAGACTGATCAAAAGTTATTATTTTCCTTTTTGGTATATGTTTATATACAATATTATTAATACTTTCTCCAAATCTTCACTAACATTTTTTCTTTCTGACTTCACCTTAATAGAAAGTATAAAATGTTAAATGTGCTATTTCTTTTGTACATGTCCTATTTTATATTATTTTTCGAACTCACTTAAAGTAAATTTAAAAGTAAATTTTAAATGTTAAAAGTACATTTTATAACATTGTTTTGAAGTTTGTTCACAGTGGAGAATGTCTGAACATGTTTTCACTTGTGTAAAATGCTTTATAAAGAACCTTTGTTTATTATTGCATGTGAGGTCAAAGCAAATGTATACAGTTTTCATACTGTGTTCTTTCATGCTTCTTGTTTTGTAATACCTACTTTTGTTCTCTTACATTGATGCACCCAGCTCTCAAAAAGGTTTTTGTTGAGGACAAAGAAATACAAGGGATGGGCAAAGAGGATTTCATCATGTTTAATACTTTGGTAATGTGTAGTTAAATGTATAACAAAGCAGTTTAATGCATATTAATTAAATGCTTATAAAAAATATGCAGCCTCTAACCAATAGTTAAAGATTTTTCTAACCTGGTTTCAATTTGCAGCAAGAGACAGCAGATGTTAACATGGCTCCTGATGGTCATTATGTTCCTCGTATTCTCTTTGTTGGTAAGCATATTGTAAATTTGTAAATTATATTGCATTTCTATTTGAACATACCATGGAATTATTTTCATTGTTTATTTCAGATCCCTCACATACTGTGCGAAATGACATCATGGGCAAATACTACAACCGTAAATATGCCTATGAGCCTGGTGACATGGACTTCTGTAAGTATAAATTTAGACCTATTGCAGTACATCAGTTCCATTAAACACAGTAAGGTAAAATATGTTTGTTGTAATTGTTCATTGCCATGTAAACAGTATTATCTGCTAGCAGTTATGCTTATTGTAGAGTATTCACATGTTTATTTCATGAAATAGCCTCACTGTTTCAATGAAATGGTAATCAATTTTTCACTAGTAGTAAAGTATTACATTTATTAAACGTCATCAGATTTGTTTTTATTTAAATTTACACATTACATTTTAGTCAGAATTAAAATATATGTCAAATTTTAAAATGCATAAAGAATAATTTAGCTAGCTTTAATAGCTCAGCAGTAATATTAATTCTGGTATATTTGTTTTGCATTGTTTAGTTTGGCTCAGTGATGCTCATGTCATACAATCATACAACTGTAGTGCTACTGACTTTCAACTTGAAAGTTTTTTAGTTTTTTCACTACCCACTTTCTTGCTGTGGATAAATGTGTTAGGGATACATGTCATGCTGAATTTTGAAACCTTTTCCAGGGTTTATCTTTTCATTAAATCAACCTAAACTGTCTTTAATTTTTTTCTGCTTTTCTTCTAAGAAAAAGCATCGCCACAGCATTATGCTCCCAGCACCGAATGCTAATGTTGGGAGTTTATAAAGAAGTGGGCACTAAATATTTTCCAAACAGTGAAGAAAACTGGCATTGAAGAAAATGTTATTATCCATCAAATTGGTTTTTCACATATTACCATGTTTCAATTATTTTTTTTGGTATAAAACATTTTAGTAAAAATTATATGATTGACTATCCTTGTCTGACCTTGATGATGTTAATGGGAATTTAGAAATAAATAGTAAATAAGGATTTACATTTGATTTCTAATGCCTGCACAGATGTGTAAATAAAACAGAATAGAAGTTCAAAATAAAAGCAGTTGTTCTGTACTTGCACTGTATGCCTTGCATGCAATTCAACTGCATTAGATTTTAAATTATGTTCAGTCTATTGGTTTCTTATGTAAATCCTTGAAAAAAATAGTTGTTCAGCCCTGAATTAGAGGGTCAGTCGTTTTCCAATAACCTGGCACAGCACAAATAATATGGACATTATTTGTAACCCAGATAAGTACTTTTGTAAGGCACTACAAATTTCTTTAATTTAACTTCATGCCCATTTTGCAATAAATGCAACATGCACTCTGTAGTGAATTGAGAAAATGGCCTCATAACCAAAGGGGATTTAAAGACATTATGAGGTTATTTGCACATTAACAGGGGTTGAAAATAATATAGGCTTTCAGAGAGGCTTTTTTAATGTAGGCTTTCACCAACATGTACTGCTGCGTGCTTTCATATATATTTTTTTAAATATCAGATTTATTTATTAACATCATTGTTCAAATTATGTTATATACTTATTTTTTTTATCTGTGTATCTTTCTAGTGGCAGAGAACATGGGAAAAGCCAAGAAACTGCTGCATACAGAGTTGTAAAGAGATTAACAAACTGCAGTATGACTTCAGAATTTCAGCTCTAATTCTAAAACATTAATAAGACAGACATTGTTCCTGAATTCATTATAGAAAAAAACACATTGTAATAAAGATAAGCTCCTTGAGCATATTTTTTGAAATGTCTTCATTTATTTTCAAATCTCTATGTTTACAACAAAACTTTATAATTTGCAATAGATGCCCAGCAATTGATTGGTGCCCTGTCCTGAGTGTATCTGCCCAGTGCCCAAATGGTTCTCCCCTGGATGGGCATGGGGAACCCCCCACGACCCTAATAGAGGATTAAGCAAAAGATAATGGATGGATGGGTGTATTAGTATTCCACAATATAATAAGTTCAGAGCTTTTTTGTTTTATCTACAAAAAACATTCCCCATCAAATGTTTTATCCTATACATGCTTTTATAAAATAAGATGCAACAATAGTTCTTTAAAATCAGTCTGTCATTTTTTTGTTATTGTTATCATCTTTTGTTTTGTACAACATACTTTAAATAATACAGTAATTTTATAGTGCAATATAGTGTATAATATAAAGTACATTATACATTGATGTAAGATATGGACTTTACTTTTCTACAAAACAACCTTCCTATAACAAACTCCTATGTACGCAGTAAAATATTAATATAACCGTATTTAGATTGTCATTGTGCCAACAAATTTTGATTAGCAATATTTCATTTTCACCAATAGAGGACACTAAAACATTCAATATAAATTCCTGGTAAACTAACTTTATTGGTACAGACAAGAGTGAAATTAATCACGACAGCATTTTCTGTTGTCTAGATGGTTATATTCATTGCAAAGAAAGATAAGAAATTGAACCTTACAATTAGCTCACCTCACTGCCATTGATTATTTTTTTAAATACGGAGCAATGTATCTGCAAACATTTAGTTTTAACATCAACACAATCAACATATATAGTATATGTAATATGTAATGTATATATATAAATAAATAATCAGAAAATATAATGTTACATATATTAGAAATACACCTCTATAGCTGCAAAGGGTGGACTGACATGTCAAACTCTAAGGATTAAGAATGGGATGTTAAAAAAAATAAGTGAAATAAATAAACAAATAAATAAATATTTTGACAAAATACTTTTAAGGTTATCTGCATTCAAAAACAGATGTTCTTCATTATAGCATCAAAATTCTAAAAATCATTTTACACTGCATAAATGAATGTTACCATTCAGCACAATTTTGATATTTTGCTGCACATCCTTAAGGCAGATCATAATGTACACAAAAAAAATACAGGCTGCTTTATTGGACATGCATCTGAAGTGTGGATGGGATGGATATTTTAACTGCACAGCCTCAGCTGCATGCTGGGTAAACCACAAATCATGTTGATCAGAAAATGGCCCCTACAGAATGTGCTTAGCACTGTACATTTCAAATTCAATTTGAACAAGATGGCAAAAAGAAAATTAAATTGCCAAGGAAATCTGTGAATAAAATATATCCATTTCAAGTGAACATTTTCAGAGGAATGTAAGATGGAGTAGGTTCCAATTTTTGAAGAGGCACCCCATCATTTTCCCAGCAATGGCTTGTTTTGTGCATTTAAACACCTAAACCATTTTTTGTAGATGGAAGAGAGAAAGCCTTTAGCAAATATCTTCACATGAAAAAAGCAAGGTAAAAGCTATATTTTCATATATTCCTGAAGCTCAATTTGTTATATACACAGGCATACTCACAGACAGTGCACTCAATCATACACTCAAAGCCAGGGACGTTATCCCAGTCACATGCATTCTTTCCCTGAAGGTCAAATCATATTGTTTTTCAGATGTATTACATACTAGTCATTTGTTCTTGTTTCTCAAAGCAAATGTGTGACCACAATTTTTTTTTATAAATATCATTCACATCTATAAATAGCTTTGATATATTCTTTCTCTAAAGCACTACAGTAAGAATACGTTTTTGATATTGATGTGATATGTTGTTTGGGGAAAAATACATATTCAATCAAATCCCGATTAAACAGCCTCAATACCATCCTTAGTATTCAGTTATGTTCTTGGAAGATTTTAAAAAAACTTTTAGGCAAAAACCCATTATGGGGAACAGGATGTTCTTTAATAAAGCGGAGATTAAAGTTCAAACAATTTACCAGTTTTTTTCCAACCATTCCAACTCACAAATACAAATTCCAACTCACAAAACTTCTTAATGTTGCTTCTTTAAATAAAACAGACTGGCAATTCAACCACCCACAAATGTTTTGAAAAGCATAATAAAACAAGAATGTGTGATGATATAATACATAAAATTAGTGTCTATGTTTTTGTTTTTTTACTACCTTATTTTTACATAAAGATTGAGATAAATAGTGTGTGAGAATAAATGTAATGACAATAATGATCTGTAGGACAATTAAACATTGACTAAAATGTTAAATTACCCTTCATTTAAATTATACTTTTTTCTTTCTCAAAAACAGGCTACTATTTTCATGGAATTTTGGACCCTCTTGTTTTGTAAAAAAAAAAAAAAAAAAAAAAAAAAAGCTTTTCAAACATCAGTGCTGATTTTTCCCGTGATGTCCAATACATTTACAATAGGTGACAGAACTAGACAGCAATCAGGCCACACAAGCACAAGTACTTTGTGTCTATAAAGCCACACTGTTGTAGCATGTGCAGAATAATGACTGGCACTTTTTTTAACCTTCATGAAACCTATGTCACTGCATCACTAATGAACCACATACCTCGACTCGGAATTTTGCAGAAAGACAAATAAGTTGTTCCAAATACTTTAAAAAGTACCTTAGTTTTTTTTTTCAATTATTTAATACTGTTCTCCCCGTGTCCGTGTGGGTTTCCTCCCATAGTCCAAAAACATGGATTAGGTCAATTGAGTTCTCCAAATTGCCCCATGTAGAGTGTGTGCGTGTGAGTGAGTGTGTGCCCAGTGATAGATTGGCGCCCTGTCCTGGGTGTATCTGCCCAGCATCCGAAATGAATTCCCCCGCGACCCTAGTAGAGGATAAAGCGGGAGATAATGGATGGATGGTCTCACTGTCATGCTAAAATACTAATCTCTTTACTATTAATGTTTAGATCTTTGTGTTTTGTGGTATTAATGACTGATAAACCAAGCTTTCTAGACTTTACTGACCATTAGAACAGCTAAGGACCTCTGTATATAGACTTGACGTTAACCTTGCAGACACAGAAAATGTTTATTTAATTCTATTTTTATGTATAATATTTGACAATTATTCTGTATATAGCTCTATCTAGCTGACAAACATTCTGTAAATATCTTCCTAAATTACTTCAAAAGCAGGAACAGTCCTAACATTTCCAGTACCTTAAAAGAACTGCCTGTTTCCAAAGGAGGTGTGGGTGTCAAAATGTCAAGCTGATGTGCACCAAGTGGCATTTCTCACCTGTTGGCAAAATAACCTATTGCACTTTTGTGCCAGCCACCTATTTAAGAGTTTTTTCCTCAGCCTTCAGAGATCTTTGACAAGGACACATACATATTAGTGGGCACTCAGCTCCGCTCAGCCAATTTAGATATTCAAATATGAGCCCGCTTGGCACAAACCATTTGCAATGAATAGCTGAATTGGTAATGTGTTATTAATCTCTTCCTCTTTGCAGGATTTTCTGACCAAAGCATTGCCAGCATGAGATCCTTGTGCTCTGGTATGTGTCCTGGAGTTAAAGGGGCAGGTGAGCCATTCATACTGGAAGGTTAAAATGCAAATAGACTCTATTCCTCTTCTGCAACTTTCATCCTCTTTGAATTCTTGTGAATAGAGACAAGATCCTATTTTTAATTACACTGTCATCTTCAAAGACTTTCACGTCAAATCTGTTTGGCACCCAGGAAAGCCTGAGCTCTTAAGATAAATGCTGCTCATTTCTGTGACAGTGTCTCTTTCCACCTTGTGCCACCCCCATCCATCCTGCCACTCAGGTTCCTTATTGTGTAATTACAGTATTTCAGGCTACCAATGGCTAGGAGCTGAAGTGTGAAGTACTACCTTGGCAAAAATGTCTTTCATAAATTATTTTTATTGTTACTTAAATACCAATGGCAGTGTATTGATGGTGGTTGAATGTGAATTTGATGCTTAAAAATATGACTGCACAGTCAATATTCAATTATATACATATTTTGGATGCTGATGAATGCATATTTAACACTGACCCTATGTCCATTAATTAATACAAAGCATAAGATCAGTCAGCTATTTAAAGCTATGCTTCATTTGTAGAATAGCCCCCGATGACCACGGACAAATATATTATAGATCTAATTTTTGGTCTGTCTTGTTTTCTAGTTCTTTATTCTACCCTGACTGCCAGCAGGTGTGGCATTACTACTGGATGCAATGCCAAGGTCGCTGGGATTCCACTTTAATAAATAACATAGAATGAGAGCAAGCAGAGCAGTTGGTCTGCCGCACCATTCGCCACATACATCAACTCCACTGAGCAGAAAATTGAAATGGAAATCGGAGCCTTGAATGAGCATAGATTCCATTGTCCCCAGGACATGGACTTTCATGATTTATGATTTCTTTTAGATCTACTGGTGCCCATTTGCCAATTCATTTTATGTTGTGTGCTGGACAGGTGAGTTCAAGCAGTATTGTGAATGAAAGTATGATTTGGGTTTCTCAGACTGTAATGACTCTTCAGCTGGAACATCACAAGGCGTGGAGGGTAAATCAAGTTGAAAATATTGCTGAACAGCTCATTAAAAATTGGTATAAAGCAATACAAAGTAAGAAATTCAATTTTTATCTAAAAAGTTTATCTTATAGATTTTATTTAGGTATAATTGAAAAAAAGGGCTATGTTTCAGATACTTAACTACAAATTTGAAAGATAAACATTTTAAATAATTGCATTTGCACTAGAAATAATTTTCACTTTACCAGAACACAGTATTGCAAGCTCAGCATGAACAGCACACTGGGAAATATATTTTTGTATTTTTAAAATATATTTTTTTAATATAATGTTAGTTTGAAGGACAGACATGCCAAATTCTGCACTTTGCACATTTGAGTTACAGTTAAGTGTCAGTTTGAACAAGGTAATTTTATGTGTTTTTTTATCCAATATAAATGCAGTGGTGTTAGAGTCCATTAAATTGTCAGCAAGATATTGACTGGAAAAGTCTTAGCTAAAAAGAAGTGTCAGAACAAACATTCTAATAAGATGTGTCAGAGCTCCATTCAGCATAAGCAACCATTATGAATTTGATTAAAAGAAGCCCTGTTATTATTGTCATCTTACTAAAATCACTACATATAAAATAAATATTATGCCAGTTCTGTAAACTTCATAGGTTCATTTGGTGCTATCCTATATATTGAATATGTTTGCATTTTGTATGGCATATTTATGTATGATTGAGTAAAGGTGTTACTGACACAAAGGTAAAACATCTCTAATGAATGGTTTATATGATCAAATATCTGTACTGCAGAAGTATTTTAATATTATAGAAAACATTATTCATATATTTCTTTCCTATTTATTCATGATGTTCTTCAATTATACCAGTTAGCCCGCTCACTAAAAACTTTGACCAACCCAATCCTTAACTACTGACTTTGCTATGCTTAACTATGGCCTTTTGACAAGACTGTTAATTCTCTGTCAGTATTAGAAAATACTTAATGGAATAAATTATCTCAGTCAAACCTGAATCAATGCAAATAGCTATGGCTATATATGTGTGTGTATGTGTATATATATATATATATATATATATATATATATATATATATATATATATATATATATATATATATATATATATATATATATACATACACACACATATTCATTCAGGTTTGACTGAGATAATTTTTTATTATATTTTATGCTGGTTTAAAGAAGTTGATTTTTTAATTTCAGTTATCAGGAAACAAACATTACACTAGGTCTAGTATCTTTTTGAAACCTCCATAATGTTCAAAACAGTATCAAAAAAATGTGATGAGGTATAAGTACATAGTCTATAGTATATAGGCTTAGTAGAAGTAGTATATATGTCTATGTTGAAGTATAGGGCATAATATAGTAAAGTAGTATATAGTCTTTTATGATAATAATTGAAATTGTTTCTTGTAAAGAGCCCTTAGCCCATCACTGGTTATTTATCTATGTTGTTTTAAACATATATAAGTTTTGTTTCCATCCAACCGTTCAATTATTTTTCAATATTTGATATTTTTTTTACTGTGTGACTATTTGATTGGTACTTCAATTTGCACATTCAAAAGTTATAGATGTCTGACCTACTTAATAGAGAAACAGTGCTTTTAATTAACAATTAACCTGCTGTGAGGCTGCTTTTGCAATTTGTATTTTTATGATTCATTATCTAAAAAAACATTCCACGTTGTGTGGAATTTCTATATTGTGACTGTTGACTGGAGGTTGGGGGTGAAAATGATTTTGTGGGTTACACAAACTCAGACATAGGACCTACATACAAAAAACAAACCTTTGACAAAGCAGGAAATCAAAGTGTAAACTGTCACTCTCAAAGATTTGCTTTTTTATTTGTAAAATCAGACAGTTTTTTCAAAGATACATTATAGTAATAATTTGTTAATTTGCAGTATTATCCAAGTATGTAATATAATACAATATAATTTAAGTACTTTAAAGTTCATTCATTCATTATCTTCCGCTTTATCCTCTATTAGGGTGGGGTTATGGTGGGGTTCCCCATGCCCATCCAGGGGAGAAAGTTTCGGGCACTGGGCAGATACACCCAGGACAGGACGCCAATCTATCGCTGGGCATACACTCACTCACACAGACACCCACGCATACACACTCTATATGGGGTAATTTGAAGAACTCAATTGACTTGATCCATGTTTTTGGACTGTGGGAGGAAACCGGAGAACCCGGAGGAAACCCACGCAGACACGGGGAGAACATGGAAACTCCACCCAGATGAGGATTAGTACTTTAAAGTAAAATATTTATTTAAAATAAAACATGCAGGTAAAGTGACAAAATTCGCGAACCATATCGATTGATATGCAACATTACTGTTGCAAAATCCTGGCCTGAACGTTCCAAGCATATTCCAATATTTTAACCTGTGAAGTATACTTACAAAACACATCTGTCGATTTAAAAGATATATAAACAATACTTTTTTTTTTTTATTCTATATTTATGTATGAGGAATTTAACATTACAGCATTTTAGTTTTTTTCAGAGAATCTTTAAAACCGACTTCGAGTCCAAATTACACACAAAAAAAAATAATTATAAATCAGGCATCTCAAGTTGTTAGGTTATAGGCATGTTGCATTCCCTGACTGAATAATCTGACTTGACTTGTTCATTTATCATGATTTATTGCATCTACATTTATTCATTCAGCAGACACTTTAATCTAAAGCAACTTACAAAGTAGAGAACACCACAAGTCAAGTAAATAAAGGACTGTTGAATTGCAGCATTAGTCATGATGATTTGCCAATCTGGTTCAATGCCTTTACCCCCTCAGGTGTTTTTTTTTATTTTGAATGTCACAGCATTGCGGACAGAGTTAGGAAGATCCTAATTTAGCATGTCTATCAAAAGGTATTCGAAAGTAGGAACAGTGGTAAACGAGTAACAGGTTTATGTCAGCCAAGGTTCATTAATGAACGTGGGGTGCAACAGCTGACCTGTGTGGTCCGATCCAGCAGACAAGCTACTGTATCTAAAATTACACTATGCATCACAGTTTGTTGGGTACAGGGCTGCATATGGGTAAATCATTCAGGGTACCCATGTTGACCCCGTCCACCACTGAAAGTGATGATAGGCATGTAAGCTTCGGGACTGGACTACGGAGCAATGGAATAAGGTGGCCTGGTCTGTTGAATCATGTTTTTTTTTTTTTTACACCATCTGCATGGAAGTCTGGCTGTGTGTGTCCACACCTGAACACATGGCAGAAAGATGAACTATTGTGGGAAAAAATGCAAGCTTTGACAGGTACCACCCACCTAAGCATTCTTGCAGACCATGGTCACCCATTAATGGAAATGGTATTCCCTGATGAGTGTTGCCTTTTTTTTGCAGAATAATGCTTCCTGTCACAAAGCAAAATTGTTCAGGTGTTGGCATGGCCTCTAAATTTCACAGATCTCAATTTAAACCTTGGTAGGATGTGCTGGCCAAACAAATCCGATCCATAGAGTCCCCATTCATAGAGTTGCAGTCACCATGCAAAACAAAAAGTAAAGGATCTGCTGCTAACATGTTAGTGCCAGATACCACTGCACACCTTTAGGGGCTTAGTAAACTTCATGCGGTAATAGCAAAAAAAAAAAATTAAAATTAAATAAATTAATTCAATCATTGCTTCTTAGCAGGGCTCCTAATGGATAGGGATTTTGGCTGCTGCCCTATGTTGTCCAGAAGGTTAATGTGGCCCTGCCTCAGACATTCTTTAACTGCACAAAACCATTCCTCCAGAAATTAATCAAAATCAAATGGCAAAATCAAAGTGTCATCCTAATAACACTACACAATTTGACAGGATGTTTTCTACAATGTTGTATCGAGTTTGCTCAAAAATGTTTTTCACAGCATCATTGTAAGGCCAACCTTTTATTTTATATTACTATATTCTGTAAATATCTGCATTTCATACCCTGACTGCCAAACCATTAAATAAAAAACATAAAACATTTGCACTTGTTAAGCAAAGCTGACCAGAAGAACACAGGTCATCACTGGGCTGCTGAGCTCATGTTTTCCCTACTCTTTATGCCATGGTTCAGAAACTGTACTGCATGAACACTTTACCCAATGGTAGCTGTATTTTGGAGTAAGCAATGAATAAAACGTCAAACTGAGTTCTGACCTCTAGGGTCTAATCAGCCTTGTGTGCTGACTCAAAAAAAAGCAAGGGAAGAGGATTTAGTAGCTCTTCGGCAAAATGCAGTACGTGCAATGCTTACTGAGCCACGAGGTGCCCTGGGATCATTCTCCACCCAGGCCATGTTCAGGAGCTAGTGTTGCCCCAAAGGCAGTGGTATTTAGCACTCCTGATTCAGCAAAGCCCAGGAGCAGGCCATGATGGATGATGGGAGGGACTAGAAAGCCCCAGCTCAGGGACCTCAAACCTTCAAATCTACCATTCTTACCTGAGGGTAGGTGAAGTCAAAGTCATTTACTATGCTAAGGACAGAAGTCAGAATAAGAATTATGCTACTGTACAAGATGGAGATACATTCTTAATTTTTAAATCCCATGATCCTGCTAATATAAGCTTGGCCTAGTTTATGATCTTAATATAGCATTACAGCCTCATTTATTTGTGAGGGGGATGTTCATGTGAATACCAATATATACAATTGTCCTGTATTGTTTTTTAAAATGTTCTAAAATTTGAATTTGGGTTAAAAAATGTATAATATTAATAAAAAAAATTGAAGCTAAAAACTAACATTGAGAAAAAGTATGACAGCTATTTTTATTTTAGTATCCACATAGATTAGAAAAAATAAATAAATTATTTGTCAGTCCCCGTGGTTAGAGTTATGGTGGGGGTAAGTTGAGCTAGTTCTATCGCTTATTTAGCAACAGGCATGAACATTAAGTATATTCACAGGGAATCCAATGCAGACACGAGTGAAAATATGGAGTTGAACTCAGGCGCATCTTGTTACTGTGCTGTTTAACATTTTGAAAATCAAAAATCAAACATTTTACAGACTTTGGACCTCATAGAATAATCGTTTGCACTGAGTAATTGTTTACCATTTTCAACTGTTAGGTCACATGGCATATACAATAATAAAGTGGTGCTTTTCTGCTGTACTTTCACATATAAAAGGCTGTGTGTGGCCAGAACTGACAAAAAATGAAATGCCCTCCGTCTGCACCATCTGCTCAGGAATGTGGTGCATAGAGTTGCTGCTACTTTAGCTCCATTAGGCTGCTCGCTGAGGGGAAAAACCACTGCTCTGGAGACTACAGAAGGGAACAGACTGATGACCAACTAACTTCATTAGCATCATCAACTGCAAAAATGGCACTTTTCAAACCACATACCCCTTGAGAGATCCTGAACTACTGCTGCCCTAAACCAGACATTAAGCCTTTTCCCCTGTAGCTACCAGCAGGGTACAATTTTTCAGATTAACACCAGGAAACACAAAATGGTCCTTTGAGTTAGCACTTTTATACACCCTATTTACTTCATGAAAGGTTTGGGTGTATTAGTAATTACCAATAATCACTTTATATCCAAATAACGCGTCTTAGCTTTGATTGTTTTATAACTATTTTGTCTGTACCTCGCATTACGCTGCTGATGCATACAAACACGAATATTAAACTATAATATAATAGAATATTTGAGCTCTTTTCCCCTTGAGAGCTTAAACATCTTTTCCCCATCTTAATAAACATTGTGTGTTTTCATTACTATTCAGTTAGTGGGTTATTAGTTTAGCTTTACATAATATGCATGCAGTCTTTGACTTGTAATGTGAAGTTGGAAATTAGCATTCGTTTATAACTTATTCATTAATAGAACTTATCAATGAAACATCACACATGAGACACCTGCAGTAATGCTTAACAATGCACTTAGTACTTCATCTCACAACTTTAACTTTGCCATTGATAGACTGAGAAAAGGTTTCCTATGGTCATGGGAAAATGATAGCACTAGAACAAACAGGCCCTTAGGCTAGCTGTAGGGGGTGTTGGGAATATGTTTGTGGCAGTACCACAACAGCAAAAGATGCTCTGATGGCAAAGCATCTGACTAATGACCTTGCATTCAGCCTAAAGGCATTTTTGGAGCTGCAGTCAAGCATAGTCTATAATGTCTGTGCACTTTTTTTAATGAAAGATATTGTATACATATATTCTATTTAACACAAAAGCAAAACAATTACTCAAAATACACTGTATTATATACACTTATAATGGGGTAAAAGTACTTTTATACATATAATATGACTATTTTTGGAGACAAATCCAAATATATTGAAGTAGAACATTTTTAAGCCTTTAAGTCTGGGGCTTATACTTTTAGCCATCCATTAATTTAATCACAGAACCTCCACTGCAATCAAATAAACATTTGTTCAGCAACATCCTCTCTTAATTGATGTCAATGGTATTTTGTAGGGTACAGGTCAGGGCTCTTAAGTTCTGCTTTACAAATCAAACTCTGTATTTAAATACTTATCTTTGTGCATTAGTTACAAATGAGTTAAGAGCATGTAGTATAACAGTCTGCAATGTTGTTCTGACATACTGTACATTAATTAATAAAGTTGTTGTAAAGGCAACTGATACTTCAGCACTTGTCAAAGTCTGTTATACTCATTAACACACACATATTTCACTATATAAATATTACTGATTAGCATAATAATTTTAAAATATTTCAGCTAAACCAATAGAAAAAAGGAATTGTTTATTAAAATTTGCAAAAAAAAAAAAAAAAAAAAAGCTAAATCATCCAAGAAAAAGGATATGCTCGCTCTTTGACACAGAACAGAATTCATTCAGCTGCTCATCCTGATCAGGCTTATGGGGTTTGTTGGAGCCTGTTCCAACACTCTAATGGAGAAATGTAAAAGAGAATTTTGGACAAGCTGCCAGTTTTTCAAAAGGGAGGCAAACAAATATTCACACTCACAGATATTTAATCCTCAGTTCACTTTCTTGCACGTCTTTAGTAAGGAAACGGAAGCGTCTAAAGCAGGGATAAATAACCTTTTTCTCCAATGAAGGCCAGATTACTATTTACATATCTGGTCTTGCCACATTGATGTACATTATTATCGTATGAAAGAACAAATCATGAGACTTTGTAGTGAGATTGAATCTTCAGAGAATTTTAACACTATAAAAATGAACTGAACACTATTTAGTGCACTATATCTATAATAATTAAATAAGCTTTTTTTTATTTTTAAACATATAATAAATTTAATGAACCAGTGATCCTGCATCTATCAGCTGATTTGATTTATTTAACATTCTTTAATTATAGTTTGCAAAGCAAAAACCACAAAAATCAAAAGCCCAAACATAAAGCCAATTAAATCTAAGAAATATATAAACGGTTTTATATGGCTTTCGGGGTGGGGGTTCCTGAGCCCTGACCTAAAGAAAAGAAATGCAGACAATAAGGAAAACATGTCAATTATACACAAAAAGGACTTTGTTCTACCTTCTTGGGTTGAAGTGTCTTTGGCAAATATATTTCTGCAAAAAATTATTAAAAACATTTATTAGTGTCTGACAGTATATTTTAAGTTAAGCAAATTTTGTATAGTCATTTCTCTAAAATATATAATAAATCTTTGATCATTTCTACATATAAAACAATTTTAAACCCAAATGCATAGGAGAGAATGTTTACACTTTTCTGATATTATACCACCAACCTTTTAATGCTGCAAAACTTTATTGTAAAGAATAAAGACACCTATAACTTTGACATTGCTGTAAACAAAAAAAACTTTAAACTTCTGTTATCATTCATTTATTCATTATCTTCAATTAGGGTCGCGGTGGGGTTCCCCATGCCCATCCAGGGGAGAACATCTCGGGCGCTGGGCAGATACACCCAGGACAGGGCGCCAATCCATCGCTGGGCACACACTCACTCACACAGACACACTCTATATGGGGCAATTTGGAGAATTCAATTAACTTCATTCATGTTTTTGGACTGTGGGAGGAAACCGGAGAACCCGGAGGAAACCCACGCAGACACGGGGAGAACATGGAGACTCCACCCAGATGGGGATTCGAACCGGGAATCCCTAGCGCTGAGAGGCGAACGTGCTAACCACTAAGCCACCGTGCCGCCCTCTTCTGTTATCAGTGTAAACTAAATATAGATTATTTGAACTATTGAAATGTTTTTTTCTTTTTCACTAAACTAACTGACTCAATCACATGTACAGTATAAACAGACAAAAGAGATGGAGTATAAGCGCTTCAGCCTCTTTCAGTCTTTGTCTAAAGCCACTTAAAAGACTAACTCTCTGCCTGTGCAAATGCATAAAGTGAATAATTTCTTTAGTGGGGTCGCTGACTTTTAAATTATGGATCCCCAATACAAACGGTCCTTCCAAGTGCCTGAGAAATGGACTTCCCGTGGTACATCGGCATGAAATCATACCCACTTTTTTAACATAAGACGACACAGAGCTTGACTCTGATGCCACTTTGTACCATGTGCTACTGATTTATTATTGATGTCTGAATCTCCATGCAGCTTATCACTTGAATTAGGAGCCATATTTGGAGAAAGTTTTAATTTAGTAATGATTAAAGCAGCATATGAGTGAAACAACATGTAAGAAGTAAATTTTTAACCAAACATACAAGTACATGCGCTCACATTTTTTATCTCTAAATTGTTTTCTCAAATAAAACTCATATTTAATGATCTGAAGCCTTGTTTGAAATGATTTTTCTTTTTGTCACATTTGACAATTCCTTTTGATGTATACAATAATAGGGTAGTTCATTAGACAACAAACAATACTTTTGAAGAAGATATTTTAGAAGAAATCGATCAGTAAAATTTACTACATAATTTTATGGTAAATATCAGTTTTGGGTTTTGCATTGTACCTTATGAAATAATTAGTAATTCTAAAATATATATGGGTTTCCAGTTTCCTCCCACAGTCCAAAAACATGGATCAAGTCAATTGAATTTTCTAAATTGCCCCAAATAGAGTGTGTTTGTGTGAGTGAGTGTGTGCCCAGCGATAGATTGGCACACTGTCCTGGGTGTATCTGCCCAGCGCCCGAATAGACATGGGGGAATTATTTTACATAATTTAGACTATCATGACTAGGTGTATGTCATAGAGAACATTTACCAAAGAATTTTACCATAATGTATTAATAAAGTAAGCTTTAAATTTTCAGTGGCTAATTTATACATTAAAAATGTACACAAGATTGATTTTCAAGTTGGAACTTTTTACAGTATAACTCTCCCATACATATATTAGGTTATACACTGATATATGTTATGTTGTGAATTGTTATCAGCTGAAATGGTGATATTTAACAAAAACTTAAGAGTTATTAATAATGTTTAGTAACTTCAAGTGCAAAGTAAAGCAATAAATACACCAACTACAAATGTTTACTAATATTCTGTTTATTTTTTCACCTGTGTGTGTGTATATATATATATATATATATATATATATATATATATATATATATATATATATATATATTCTAAGTTTTTTTCTACATACAAGTCCTTTTAAAGTCATCATGCTGGGTGCAGCTTCAGTTCAGGAGCTCATGCAGGTGGCCCATTTACAGATTTTACAAAAGACAAGCAGAAGGAGGCAGTGTAAAGCACCACCATATCCCACTGTATAATTAACACATCACGACGTTCAGAGCTGGCCAGGACCAAAGCATGGTCCTGAACACACTGTCTGGTTTGATTTGTTTAGGACTAGGAATTGCGGTTATGACATCATTCATTGACATCTTGGGTAGGTGAGCGAGAACAGCAGAAGCATGTGACATACAACATTGACAAATCAGCAAGACTGAAGGTAAAGCAAGATGAGTGGTTCAGAATAAATAATAATGTAAAAGGCTAGTTATTTCGACTAGCTCACCTCTAATCTGGATATTACACAAAAAATTTATTGTTTTATCAGTCATTTCCTCATCGTTTTTTTTTTTTTTTGTTCCAGAAAGTTTAAATGTATTACATTATATAACTCACCAAGCAAATACTCAGTCTTACTTTCATATAGATCAAGAATGCATACCCACAAATATCCAGCAAAATATACCCCTAGTTCTGGTTGTGCAAACACAAAATCTCTAAAGTTAAAATGATCCAAGTAAAGGGTCATTACTAAACATATCCATGTGAACATGTGCTAAAGTCTGCTTAAATCAAATGAAAGAAATGCCAGTCAACAATTCCATTTAGTGTTTCTTTGCTATTGTGTCATGACAAACATTGTACAATACCAATATGAGATGCAGAGTTTCCATGGTAACATTAAAAAGGTCCACAATATTTACAGCAGTAAACTAAACTTGTACAATAACACAAAGAAGGAAGCTGCTCTGATACAACTGCAAAACACAAACCTATTCAGTTATACTAACTAAGATATATAATATTAGTAAATGAATAGACAAAATCCTCAACAACCAGTTCTTAAAATACCCAACACACATTGCATTTAGAATGCTCATTTCAAAAAAATAAAAATTTATCACCCCAACCCCCATCATTTAAAAGAAAAGACATCATCTTTGGTGAAGATTTAATCGCAATCTCCAAGGCCTGTTGCCATGACATCTTGACAGAGTGCTGGTTGGGCTCAGCAGCAGGTGCACACTCACACACCTTTCTTACACATGCACACACACACACACACCACACACACACAACTGGTCGGGTCATGGGAATTTTAAAAGAAATGCCATCTCTTTTATAGCTTTTATGAGGACTACTGTTTATTTCAGCAAAACTCAGATCCAGAAACCATCCACATTCCAGTCAAACAATTATTTGAGTACGATCCAAACTGTTGTATTAGCTATAATGATGCAACTTTCCTTAAGCTTTTGTTAACTGAATGCACTAGTCAAATATTTCCCTTAAGAAAATATTTTATAATGGGACATTTTCTCACCTGCATTTTATTTTCCAGAAAACAGACCAACTACATAAGGTCTTCCCCTGTGAGCTGGATCAAATGCAATGCATAATTTACAAATAACACAAATGTGTGAAAAGCTTATGATGGGATGTAAATTGGAAGAAATCTGCAAGCAAAGCAAATCAGGATGAGCTACTGGCAATTTATCACTGGCAACGAATCAAACTTGCACTAGGAAAACAATGTTCGGTTTTGCTTTGCTTTTAGATAAACAGCACGTTTTCATGTTATAGACATCCAATCCAGTTAAAGAAATTCTGTTTGTTTTATTGGGATACTACTCTGAAACAATGTGAGTGTTAATGAGCTGACCAATTGTCTGTGGGCTTTGTTTTGATAAGATATACATAGAAAACTGTAACACAGAAACGTTCTCAAACGCTAGTGCAGGTTGAGAGATTTCTATACGAGCTGGGCAATACAAGCATACATTTAGGCAAAGTGTGAAAATGCCCCATCCTGTTCATAACATGGCAGGAGATTTATCTGCCGAATATGAGAAAGCATGCCCCAATTAAAACTGTTTCACTTCACCATGCTGCTTTTTGTTAGCCATCAATAAGTGCACAAGCTTAAAAACAAGAAAAACAAATTTCATCTGATAAAAAGTCTTGCATAAAGAAGGTCAACCTCAATGTAGCTTCATAGATACAGCAAGGTTCAGCAGTCTGTGCCAACAGACACTGGCACCATTTTTAAAGAAAAAAAAATTAAACCCACAATATAAATTCAAGGTGAGTAAGGGGGTGTAGTTGAGTCTGCTCTTGAATCGCTCACTATTTCCATGCAGAGCGTCAGCTACAGAAAAGAAAACGTGCATCACTGAGAGACCTTTTCAAACGGTTAAAGCAGCATATTACCATTTTCGGCTATTTGCTCTTGCAATAATCAATGCAAGCTCCAACCCAAGAAAAACAGATATTGCAACAGCTAAAAGGGTGTCGCTACAAAAACGAGCTCCATAAGTGAACATACACCATGCAAGTTAAAAAAGACAAGAATTTCTTTTTTTTTAGTAAAAGTACCTAAATGCCTGTAGAAGCGACTCATCTAAAATGGTCAAAAGAAGGCAGCTTCATAACTCTACAACATCTCACCCAGAACAAAAATATGGGCAAGAGTTCAGAATGAGGTGTGTACACAATACAAACATGCAATGAAGACAATAGTGTGATTGGACACACCAGGACACAATGTTTAATGAAAACTTTGAACTCTGGCTGGAGCAGGGACGTACAGGAACAAGAGCAATCATTCGTCGAGTCCACCAAGGGAAACAAAGATAACAGCCTCATGTCTGAGGTCAAACTAATTTATAAAACTTGAAGAAAATCCTTAATTGTTCAATAAAACCTAGTAAGGAATAAAAACAAGAACAAGGAACAGGACATGAGCGAAGAATGTTACGATTTAAGATAAATGTAAAAATGAAAATTGAGTTTGATAAAAATTGGGGACTCTCATATACAAACTAGCACAAAGCAGTGGTCAGTATTAGGCTGCAGATCATGAGCAAGGACACAGCAAAGTAATGATTGAACCTTTCAATTCAAAACACTCCCCATTTAACTAAATTTTAAGTTTCCTAACACTAAAACTTTACTAGGGCTGCAACTAACAACTGGTTTCATTTATAACTGAGCTAATGATTAGCTGATTAGTAATGTCGGAGTTTTGTGAAAATCATTTATCAAGCCCAAGATTTCTCTCAAGATTTTTCTCCACAGCCCAAAGACATTTAGAAAATCTGAGAACCTGAAATTGGAGAATTTAGACAAAAATGACTAATTATGATTAATCGATTGTCAAAATAGAGCATTTAACATTTGACAATTAATTAATTGCTTAGTTGCAGCAGCTATTTGAATAAAAAAAACACACAATGGACCACTTCAACATTGTCTTACCATAAAATGACGAACATCTGTGACATCACAATTAATAGATCAAAAGTGATGACATCAAAGTGAGTGGGACTACGAAGGATGTGTTTTCTTTTACACACACAAACACCATCTCTTTCTCTCTCTCTCTCACACACACACACACACACACACACACACACACACACACACACACACACACACGGATCAACAGCTGGTTGTAGTAATGTCATTCAAATCTCTGCTCTGTCCTTCTTGTACACTCTTCAGGAGCTGAGAGAGAACTGGTCCTGTTCTATTGGCTTTTTTACCCAGGCCCCTAAGCCTGCTTTCTGGAAGGCTTTGATGAGCGTTTGCTTGGCTGCATGGTACTCCACTGCTGCCTGTTTGACTTCATGATATGAGCCTAGTTTAGCCACTTTAATCCGTAAGGTAGGTGACAGCTAAGGACAGAGAACAGATTACAAAAGGTCATTGCGAGGACAAGCAAGAGATCTTTTAAACTTTAAACACAGAGTTAAACAGCTTTAACATATCATTACAATTAAAATAAAAAAGGTCCAATTTAGAGCAATTACAACTAAGATACATCAGACAAACAAATGAACAGTGTTCTCATTTAGTGCCGTACATATTAAACATTTATTACTAGTGCTGTTTTTTTGTTCTTAAAATGGAGTAATAATGATATTTACAGGATTTATACAGACAAAGTAAAAAGTATAGAGACAGTGACACTACAGACTTTAGCACTTTTTCATTTTGCTTTATGTGCTAAAAATCACAGAGCCCACACTGTAATTCCATCCATTATCCTCCGCTTTATCCTATAGTAGGGTCGCGGGGGGGTTCCCCATGCCCATCCAGGGGAGAACGTTTCGGGTGCTGGGCAGATAGACCCAGGACAGGGCGCCAATCTATCGCTGGGCACACACTCACTCAGACAGACACATACACACTCTATATGGGGCAATTTGCAGAACTCAATTGACTTGTCCATGTTTTTGGACTGTGGGAGGAAACCAAAGAATCCGGAGGAAACCCACGCGGACACTGGGAGAACATGGAAACTCCACCGAGATGTGGATTCGAACCGGGAATCCCTAGCGCTGAGAGGCTAACGTGCTAACCACTAAGCCACCGTGCCGCCCTCAGACTGTAATTTTATTATTATATTTTACATTTCATATTATTCTGTTCTGTTTAAAAACTATTTAAATCTTTCTGGTGCTGATTCAGTATTCAGGAGCATGGTGGTACAGTGGTTGTCATAAAAAGTTTCTGAGTTTATTTCCTAACATTTCTACAGGTTAGTGAGTTGTTTACTATGTCACATTTGAGAAAACCCAAGAAACATATAAACATTCATTTTTCATTTATTCATTATTTATTATACTCTTAATTCTCTACTAGGATAGCGGTGGGGTTCCCCATGCCCATCCAAGCAAGACTGTTTCGAGTGCTGGGCAGATACACCCAGGACGAGGTGCCATTTTATCGCCAGGCACACAGTCACTCCCACAGACACACACGTAAACACTCACTAGACGGAGCAATTTAGAGCATTCAATTCGCCTTGAATCCATGTTTTTGGACTGTGGGAGTCAACCAGAAAACAGACACAGGAAAAAAATAGAAACTCCATCGAGATTGGGATTCGAACCTGGAACCCCCCAACGCTGAGAGGCAAAAGTGCTAACCACTAAGCCACCATGTGTCACGCTTGCTTGCTTCGATATGAGTGGCTGCACATAGGAAGCGCTGAGCCGAAATGCCTTAATGCGCTAAAGGGAGCCAGGCACAACAGGTAGCGGCAAACTGAGTTTTATTTAAAGGTGTAAAAACACCGAAACAGAGAGGTAGGCAAAGTTACACCGTGCTGCCCCATATAAACATTATTTTACTAATTTTATATACAGTACATATATACATATACACAGACACACGCACACACACCCTCATATATATATATATATATATATATATATATATATATATATATATATATATATATATATATATATATATACACACATACATACATACATATATTTATAAATATATATATACATACATATATATATATATATATATATATATATATATATACACACACACACATATATACACACACACACATACAAACGTATTGCAATATATATACTCTAAAGCAGTTACAGTATTATGCAGAAGTTTAAAGGCTAAAGACTTAAGACTTTGGTTTAGATGACCAAGGATCATAAGGACAGTATACCTTGGAGTGCAGTCGAACCCAACGACTGTACAGAGCATGTTTGCAAAGACGGGAAGCTCGACCCATTTCATCCTTGCCTGTAGTGGCATTAATCACCTCTAAACCTTGGTCTCCCACTGCCCAATTTACACTGAAGTTAGGTGCTTTCCCTGGTTGTCGAGCTTCAGCATTGCTGATACCTGCGTAACACATAAGCACACTAGATGAACAGAAGTAGTGTTATAAAATGTTCACTTGCAATTTAAAATTTAAAATAATTTAAAAATTATTACCCAATAAGTACAATTTGGTACTAATAGCATCTTATATTATTGCTTCTGAAGTCCACAAGGCAGTGTCAAGAAGGTGTTCATTTCAACCAAGTGGGTGTTATGCAATATTTCATTTTGTTTAAATTAATATCATCATTTGAAAAAATATAAACAAAACAAATTAATTCTCTGTGACAATTTTGTGGCAAAATGCAGACAAAATAAAAGTTTGTTTCATTAATAATTCATAAAAAATCAAGTATAGTATAGTACAACTAAATCTATCAATGGTTTGGTTTTAAAATGGCTGGTTCGTCAGAACTGCAAAAGGGGCACGAACAAGGTGTCTATATCAAAAGTGATTTAAAACACTTTGGGTTAAGTGATGCAAGCCCATCTTAAAATCTCTAAAGCGGAAAAGGTTAATTGCTCACTCCATTACTCATCTAACTACAAAGTTGGAGTCAAAGAATAGGTAATACAAAAGAAAAGGGATGTAGAGTAAAAAATAGAGTGCAAAATTCAAGACTGCTGACATCAGGATTATCTCACACTTCACCTATGTAAACAGCATGTCACGTATTCCTTCTTTCTATTGCTGTGGCGGTTATTCAAAAGCACATGACTCTGCATCTACTGCACCTGTGGTATATGTTAACTGAGGCTGGGATGATAAATGAGGATCTTTTTAGCTTACTCTATTGTCTTTAATCAGCTGTGACATTGTGGATAATGATTCTCAACTTATTTATTCTGGTAATACATAATGGAATGACTTGGATGTAATTTAGTAGAATATAGATTAGAAACTCAATATTCAAATAAAGGTTTCCTTTGTGAGGCAAGTGTAGCTGATGATGTCTTTTCATACTGTGTATGATCACAATCAAATAAAGAATTAACTGTTAATGTAAGCATTACATGTAAGCACTTTAAAATGTGAAATTTTTTTTAAATGCAGCACTCTCGTCCCATCCCCCTGGTTTTGAATCTGGCTTTACAATAGAGTCACTTTGTTTTCACTTTAAAAATCAAAGTTTGATAAAATTGTGGTCCATGGGCAGACTGACTTGTCTCTATAACTACAACAGTGAATATCTCACGCCAATAAAGGTTTCAGTTTCATAACGTGAAATCTTTGTGGTTTATTCTCTGAGGAAAATGATGTAACTCACTGAAACCTAAAATCTAACAGTGTATGTAAGGGCATCTCATCAGGTTTAAAAAGGGTGAAACTTACAGCAGTGTGGGCTCACCTACTCATATACTCATACTCAACATTACGTTATTGAGGTGTTGGATGTGAAACATTGCTGAACTTAATGTCACACATGACATGGAGGTTTGCAAAACAACCAGAAAAGACTTTTATTTACTCTGTTTCAAGATCTAGATATTATTGGGTTGTAATTCCAGCTTCGTAGCTACACAAGCATAGTGATAGTACAGTATACTTAAAATGCACTTACTGTATAACTAGATATCTGTTGTGAAAACATGTTTTGATATATTTTACATACACTGATATTTGTATGCTTGGGCAATGTTTTGTTTACTTCTGGGTGATAATCCAGCTATCAACAAAGTTGATTTCCATCCAAGCTTAACTGATTACAGTATGTTCTTTCCTATTTAATGCTGTTATATTTTTCTTCATATACTTCACATACTTTCGTTACTTGTAAGTAATATGTAAATTTTATTGTGCATTTATGCGCAATTGTTTTCATTAAAGCAACTGCGTACAAAAAGAAGATTCAACCCTACTAGTGCCTTTCTGGCCATCACACAAGTCATTTAAAGATTACTCCACAATTTCTTTATATTACTGTGTCTATGGCATGTTGACAAGCAGATATTTTAGCTGGAAGAAATTTAATTACATTATATTGTCTTACATCATTTAAAGGCATATAAAAACAGTACTGTAAAACGTGATTGTCATTTACATTTACATTTGGTCATTTAGCAGACGCTTTTATCCAAAGCGACTTACAAGATGAACACAGGGTTAATCACAACATCCCTGGAGCAATGAGGGTTAAGGGCCTTGCTCAAGGACCCACTTTGGTAATTGCAGTGGACCTGGGATTTGAACCGGCAACCTTCAGATTGATAGCCCAATGCCCTATAAGAAAATTCTAATATGAATTACTGATGTGCCTTGGAAGACCAGTAACCACTGTATCACTTAGGGTTTAACTTATAACTTATATGACTGTACATGGAAAAACAATTTTTAAAAAATTAAAAAGATATTTTAATAGCATGCTCACATAGTAACTACATCTTGTTAAAGGATTCAACATATAAAAACATTAAAAACATTAAATAGATCTAATCAACAGCACATGTTGGTGGTTGTGCTTTAATGTCCCAACCTTCATGCTATTTTGAAATCTTTTTATGGCTTTACTTTATGTAATATCTGCTGAAGTATGTCATTTATATGGGCACTTTAGTTAAATGTTAAAATCAAATAACCGTACCAAGAAAATGGATTTAAAACCATTCTTTGGGTTATGTCCTATTTATAACATCATGTTGGTTATAATGCATAAAAATGTAGCACATGTGGAACACAGAAGTAAAGGGTTTTACCGCTAAGGAGGGGCCGGTTAAGGGTGAACTGCTGGGGCAGGTGTTCGATGTCTGCGATGCGCTGGTACATGGCGCGCGAGAGGTGATCAGCATGGTATAGGCTGCCCAAGATGATACTAGAGAAGTAGATGGGCTCAGTGAAGTAGCTCATCAGCGAGCCCTGAATCCCCACTACGTTCCACCTGTGCACACACACACACACACACACACACACACACACACAAACCCATACAGACAAGCATGCACACAAATCCACACACACACACACACAGACGCATACACACACACGCACACACATACACAAAAGAAACATCTCATAAAAAAATAATATTCTGTTTGCCTAAAGCATTTTGAGTTCCATCTAATGCACTTATGTTTTCTCACATAGTGTCTATAAAGAGTGTTTATCACTAGATAGGCAGATAAACAGGTTAAGGGTGCAAGACAATTATGTAAACATCACATCTAGTATCCAGGGAATCATTTTTGCAAGAAATTAAAAAGTGCTAAAAAAGACAAGCAAATCATGAATGGGAGAATCTCCAGCTGTAGCCTAAGGCTCAATACATTTCTCTCACATGGAGTAAGAGACGAACGGGTTCATTAGTGCTGTACTTCCGTTCCCCTTCCATTTCATCTTTTACAAGTCCCCGACTGCCCCAGCAGGGTCTATCTCTCTGCAACGCACAATCAAAGGGGCTAATCAAGACAGGCACGACTCCCCCAAACAACACCTGCTGCACAGCCATGCTGGAAACACACACTCAAGTGATTGGAGCACTTCGGCAGCCAATCAGCCTCTTTAAACACCGGACTGACTCAGCCTCAACTACAGTTATTTTCATTTGAAGACTTCATTAAAAGAGAACCATAAAACTTGGGTAACTGCTTTTCTCTTCTTTTCCACTGCTTAAGGTCCATCACTTAAATGATGACACAAAGCAAACATAATTACAGATGAGCTTAAGATCAAGTGCTGGTAGGACCCTTGTCAAGAATTAAGCAAGCAGTGATATTAATAATTCAGTGAGATGAGTGGGTGGAACTCTGCCATAGAGGAAGCTTAAAAAGGAAATATTGTGGTGGGGAGGGTAAGAGGGAACCTTTTTTTCTTTTAAATCCCCCTTTGTATAGCGGACCTTTTCATAACATCAGTAAATCTGCATGTGTTTGTTATACTTTCAGAACTGTTATAAAGGTATCTTCACTCTAGTTTATTAGTTTATTATCAATCCATTATGCATTTATGAACCTTGCTTTCTACAGTTATGCTTGACTTGAAAATGTGTTTTTCTTGAATTGTTCTCACAAACGAGCACCTGTATATACTTGTAAGAAATGCACAACTATGTTTTTTTTTTATTACATCTGCAACAACCGTACTGAATAAAACACAAAAGACAATGATTAAGAGGCATTTGTTTGAAACACTTTGTTTTTATTCCTACCAGATAGAGATTGAAGAGAAATTTATTAAGACTGTGCTCATTGTTTGTTATTTAATGTTGTTTTATGAACACAGATAGGCCATTTTCTTGTCAGACACTAATGCACTATGTGAGACAGCATTAACAAGCAAACAGTTTTATCATTTTCTATTAAAGCTAAGCAACTTTGTGGATGTACATAATAGTGTTATGCATTTACTTTTTTGTTAATGCCCTATGCTTACGACCACTAAAGTATGTCATGCTGTCATGGCAATTGCTTGATTGTTGAGTTAAAATATGACTACACATTATCAGCAACAAGTGTTAAAGTCACTTAATTTAATTGGAGTATAGTGATTTGAATTTTTCAATCAAACTAAAATCTTGCCAGTTCAACTTCTGAAATATAAAGATGAACATCTATACGATAACTTGGCCTTACTTAACTTTTTTTTTTTTTTTAAATTGGTTTAACACTGAAGCGCGGGGTGGAGTTTCAATGTTCTCCCCGTGTCCTCATGGGTTTCCTTCAGGTTCTCCGGTTTCCACCCACAGTCCAAAAACATGGATGAAGGTCAATTGAATTCTCCAAATTACCCCATATAGAGTGTGTTTGTGTGAGTGAGTGTGTGCCCAGCGATAGATTGGTGCCCTGTCCTGGGTGTATCTTCCCAGCGCCCGAAACCTTTTCCCCTGGTTGGTATGGGGAACCCCACCGTGACCCTAGTAGAGGATAAAGTGGAAGATAATGGATGGATGGATGGGTTTAACACTGAACAGTATTTAAACTAAGACCAACCAAAATCAAAAAATTTCAGAGGTATGACTGGCAGTTAAAAAGACTGCTTTTCTTTAGCTACAAAACTGCATGGAACGCTTTGATACATTGGACCCCTATTCCGCTGTACTGCTTTTAACAAGATGATATACTGCGACAGAGGAAAACATGCATCACAAATCCTGGGAGATCCGGATTCTACTTATGTTGATAAATAACCCTATCCAACAGGGAATGATGGCACCTTGAGAAATGGTGCAATACAAGTGATGAAAAGCCGTTCACCGACAGCCCACCATCCTTCAACTTCTAACGGCCATCTTCCCCTAAGCATCAGTTGCATAAGTGCTCCTCAGAGTTGCTTTGTAAAAGCAAAGCAATCATTATCAGCACCTGTTCTTCCTTTATGACAGTGAGCGTAATAGTCTAAATAATGGTGAAGGTAGCCTGATAACTCTGAACCAGCTCTTCTCATGTCTCCAGTGACAGGGCTTGTGCTTTGCACACACACCTGCCCGTGACACCTTCTTATCTTCCCACACACAGGCATCAGAGGGGTAAGCGGACAGTGCCTCGGCTGGGATGAATAAATACATACTTACTACCAAAACACTTTTCAGTGCTTGGAGAAGTATTTTACTGGGGCACAAAATTCCAAAACTGTGTGCTTTTTACTAGGACAGATTGCAAACTGATTCCATAGAGTAAAGCAAATGTTTAAAATAGCACTGGCATGTACTTATTGTGTTTGCACAACTAATCTGATCATAGAAAGACGGTTGCGCGTGTTACCTAGCAATCTTGTCACTGCAGGACATGGTGAGGAGCCTTTCTCCCTGCAGAACACCATCCCAGGTTTGGATAGTGTTGCTGGAGCGCACTGGAATTGTGCCCTCCCCAGATTCGATCTTAGTCCTCAGCTGACCTCGAGCTTTCCGGTTTGGATGTCTGTCTCCTTGATCTGACAAAAAAAAACAAAAAAACGACAGCATGTAGCCCAGTGTCAGTTCAAAAACAGCTCCTTTAGGTGGAATGAGAATGCTTATTATTGTGAGATGGAATTCTGACATCTAGAGATGCATGGTTATGACCACGTGTTGTAATCTGAATGTTCTACACTGCTGTGTTTTCCTAGATTGTGCCCTGCACTTGTTGTCATATGTGTGTTTTCCTTCAAAAGACCAAGTATGTGCCTGCTATAACCTCTCCAAATATGGGAGCTTCACCTAGGGTCAAACATTAGTTACACAGTAAAATTATTTATTTATTGAAATTATTATACCTATAGAATATAAAAAAAAATATTTGTTATATATTGTATCACTTATTCATGCATTTTTCTTTAATAAGAAGTTAGGGAAAAAACGGTAAAACTTAAAACAAATCATTTAACTAATATAAAAATCAATATCTATAAAGATTACTGAGGCAGTTAACAAACATTTATAAATAAAGCTCCTGGAATTTGGTCTTTCAAAAGTAAAATTTTTTTTTAACCTATATCTGCATAATTTGTCTATTGATGGATCTATGTTTTTCAGAAGGACTAGAGTTTTACAGGCCAGACCGCTTACTGAACTCTTAATAATAAAAGTAATGCTAAATGAGTAATGAAATTTGGTTAATAAAGAAACCATCCTTGCATCATTAGACTTTTTACCCTAGTACACATTAGAGATTAGCATATGTCAAAATATACTTGAGTAACATCCATTTAAAATGCCATATACAGTATTATGTAAAAGTTAAAAAAAAATAATTTACATAATCAGCTGGAGTAAATACAGTAGCATACAGGAATACAACCAATTATAAAATGCACCTTTAATATTTTGGAAAAATATTGAAAAAATAAAGTGTCCATTTCTATATGGTCCTTATAGATGATGCGTTAGCTTACATAAACAAAACACTAACAAAATTTGCACAGGACTGCAGTTTCACTTATTTGTTACCAGAGTGAATAACTTAATATGATTTCATGGATCCTGGTTCTGTACACAAACATACCAGCTAAACATAAAACATGAGTAACAGTGTGAGTGTGACAGTGTGAGTACAAGTTTTCTTTCATAATTAATATTTAAGTAAAATATACTGAGGTTTTTAGCTGTAGGTTCTATATTTTGCAACTTCAGTGGGAAGTAGTTTTACCATTTGGATACTAGAACAACAACAGCAAAGTTCATAATACAAACAGGTTTTGCAGGCAGGGCTGAGGTTGTATATTTTTTGCCCTGTACTGTACCAAATCATTAATGTTCTGAATTTGATGTGAGCATCTTTAGGGAAAAGATCTAGTCAATGTAATAGATGTGTGAAAACATTGCGGAAAAACAATGCTGCAGCGGTCAACATATCTTTTCTTCCAGCAGGATGTTTTGCAGAGAAACGGACTGGGATTTGAAAAACCAGTAAAAGGAACTTTCAGAAACAGACAGTCTGGTGAAACCATAAATAAGTAATCAAAAAGTTTGGCTTAGTATAATAAAAGTTACCAAAGAATTAAACACTAATGTATATGATCATGTGCCTAATAAAATACTTCTATTCAAATGAGGACAAACTTAACCAAGCTAAGTACAAGTAGAAGTTCAGAAGTGCACAGAACTTTCTCTAAAGCTATTTTTATAAATCCTAATATACAGGACAGGGAACACTGAGTTAGGAGTTGTTCTGTAGCATTGCTTGTTAAAATAATTACCACAGCTGTTGAACATACAACGACTTATGCATGACACTCACAGAGCAGAATTAATCAGACCCAGACACAAAGGCTGCTAATTAAAAAGACTGTGGAAATTTGTTTTCAAAATGGAGACAGTTGAATGAGATTCTAATTAAACAACACTGATCACAGGGGAAAACATTATGAGCTTAAAGAGATTCAATTATTTCTCTTTGATAATTAATTTTTATAAAACTGGTAGAATTTTAGACATCTGTCATCAAGTCAGAGGAAAATAAAGATCAAACCAAGGGTTTTCTTAGAATGGTGAACCCAATACGAGACCCTGGTTCTGTTTAACTCCTTTACAAATGTAATGTCACCAAGTTTTACAAATAGTCTATAATTAAGCTCTATGAGCTCCTTTAAGGAAAGTCATAAACGTAGCTTAAGGATCGTAAGCATGATCACACAGTCTTATACAGAATGTTATTTATTTAACTGATATTGGAAAGGAAATAAAACCTCATCATGTCCTCTTTAATTTACAAATATTTCCATTAGAGGCCGACATATTGAAGAAGATCCACATATTTAACTTGGCACAGTTTTAAACAAATGCACTTCCAGACGCAACCTTTTTACTTACCCGAGCTATGAGTGCACTGATATGTATACCCTTAATGGCTGGGACACTTTGGTATCTTTAATTCACATATTAGATTGTCTTTGTCTTGGCTGTCGGAGAAAACTAGAGACCCTAGCACATGGAGGGCATCCAGACTTCAAAGAAAAAGGACCCATGCTAATACCACTGGAAATTGAACCTTCTTGATGTCAGGCAGAAGCACCAACACCTGCACAATTATGCCAGTCAATAAAACCTCATCACATTGTTTTTTAGGAAAGTAACAAAATGTTTATAACTGGGTTGTCAAAATATAATCATTGGAATATAGTTGCCATTTCGAAATTTTCACAGAGAAAGTCAAGTGGGACTATGCATTTCTATGCAAGTTTTAAAAGCCTTTACTGGATGAGTCCAGGTTGAAGAATTACCTTTGCTACATTTCACATACATTTATGTTCAGAAAAAAGCAAAATTCAGAGTGTTTTCTGAAATGAAAACTTTAATGTTGTGAAAATCATTAGATCTAATGACCTCTTCAAATGGTCATAAAAGTCATAAAAGTGTAGATAAGTCGCTTTGGATAAAAGCATCCATAAATAACCAGTATTTTGGAGAGACGTATTCTGCCATCGAAATGACAGCTTTTCCATGAAACCCATGTTCCATTTGCATTTCAGCAGGCCAATGCCAATTTCTGTATTTCATTCTGTATTATTTACAATAAAATGACTTTATAGACATTTTAGATGCAGATCTCCCTCCTATAATTATTGAATGGTATAATAATAAGTTAAGTAAGTTAATAAGGTATAGTAACAACATCGGTCAAAAATTCAATTTGCAAAACTGCAACAAACTTTCCGTTTTAAAATCTGTTTATGTTCGATAACCAATATTTTCTTGTCCTTTTGTATTTTGTTATATTAAAAAAAGGATGTACACACAAAGAACTTTTCTGGAAATTGGGTGTAAAGTAAACAACAACAATAACAATACCCCAGAAATTAGAAAAACAAACTACTATTTACCACTAAAATGATTAATAAAGACAATGTACCTTCAACTCCTGCCTCATGAGGGGAGAAGATGCGAGCATCTCCACAAGGTGACGTACTGATGTACAGGTGAAACTGAACGTTGTCCTTTAGACGGTATCCATGTTTTTCACATCGCATAAAAATGGATTTCTCATGCTCCTCTTTGTTGTTACTATATGAAAAAAAATTCTATCAAAAGGCCATTTTAGACAGCATCACATATGCAGTTATGAATAGGGCAAAGTCTCAGAATAGCAGGTGAAACAGCTGTGCTACTCTGGGGTTGAAAGGAGCTCTAATGTACAACATGAACAGAGCACAATTTTAATTTAGAAGATCAAGACTCTCACCTGAGGAAGTGCTCCAGCTGCATGTATAGGTAACGGAGAAGGGAGCGGCGGGCAATAATCTCAGCATGGCAATCGTTAAGTGCCAGGCCGCGGTCGCTCATGTATTCTCCATTTATACACTTAGTCCCAGTGGAAACGCAGATCACCTGTGCCTCCTTCACATCAGTGCCTGGAAAAATAAATAATTTACGAAAAGTGTATTGAATTTACTAAAACGTAGCTAAAGGGTTTAAACAGATTGCTATTAAAGAAAAACAGAAAATGATTCAAAAATCTAACAAATGTATAGACGAACAAACATTGCAAATCTTTTAAACCCAGATTGACCACGAGGGTCAAAATTTGGCACAGGCAACATAAATTAATTATTTAATTAATTTATTAATTATTTATGTCACATGTCAATTGTTTAGTAGGCGTAATAGTGTGGGAACATTATATTGGTAGCACCACAGAGGTGTGGTATTTAATGGCAGCTGTTTTTTTTTCTCATAGTAGAAACACATTTTTCAGCAACACATTGCAATATGCAACAAAACATGGTAAACACAGAGACATGGCAGTAAGTTTTCTTTTAGCTTCTCTGGCTATTACTGTCCTCATATGAAGTGTCTCTGGGACAAGGTAAACAGTCAGTTAATTTATAACAAGTCAATACCCCCAATTAATTTGTTGTTTAAATCTAAATGTAGCTATCTTGTCTGCATTCTTGCAGAATGTTTTAAAACTTGCCAAGACAAACAGCAGTGGTGCAAAAGGTTAAAATAGGTTACAACAAATTACAAGATCAGTGTCCCTATTAATTGATTTATTGGTAAAAGTTTTAAACAAAAATATTTATATATTATATTATGCATATATTTAATGCTTCTAGTGATTTCCAGTTCGAATCTGAGTGGAGTTTCCATGTTCTCCCCGTGTCCGCGTGGGTTTCCTCCGGGTTCTTTGGTTTCCTCCCACAGTCCAAAAACATGGATCAAGGTCAAATGAATTCTCCAAATTGCCCCATAAAGAGTGTGTTTGTGTGTGTGTCTGTGTGAGTGAGTGTGCCCAGTGATATGTAAAATGTTCTCCCCTGGATGGGCATGGGGATTCACCCGCGACCCTAGTAGAGGATAAAGCGGAAGATAATGGATGGATCTTTAATGCTTCACAAAATGTCCATAATCGTACATGACGTGTTGCTTATGGAATTAGAAGGCTAATATGTATTAAAAAGGGTTTAACCCCAAGACAGACTAAACAATTTGGAATGTGATGACTGCTAATAAAAGCTAAAACTATATATATATTTTGCAGCTTTTTAACAGACCTATAATAGATTTGTAATGATTTAATAGATCCGACTATAATAGATACACACATATAGATGTAAGTAAATATGTTTTTCTTTTAAGCTGAGAAAAAATAAGAGTGCGGATAAAATGCTTGAACCCAAGTCTACCTGTTGTCATGACAACCCCAGCTAGCACTTTTCTTCGTGCATGAGGGGATGTAAAGTTGTCAGTCAGCTCGCTGAACTTGTCTACCACCAGACGAGAGACAGCATCGGCCAGAACCTGATAAATGCACACAACCAGATAGGACACTGAAATATTATTATTTATCATTTAAAGAATATGACATTGTGATGATCAGATGTTTATCTTCAAAGTATCATCAATTTAGAGAAATTATAAAACAAGCTAATCACTTTCTATTATGTAAGCTCAGTTTCACTTTACTCGGCATCCCCCACCCAAAATCTCTGATAGTGTCTTTTGTCTCATATTCTATTCTGCTATGCTAATATGGTGGAAAATGATTATGCCAGAGAGAAGTCATTGGGTGAATGGGCACAAATTAGGGACATTAGTCTAACAGTGCTTCCCTAGCACTTCAGAATCACTCAGTGGCAGACAGTTAATGTGAGCCTGAAACACAGAGAGAGCGATCTGACTTACAGCACTCTCGCTACACAAAAATGAGACCTTCAAGCCATATGGAGTGGTTTCACTAGCAATCATGCACACTATTAACAGCACTGCATTTTATACATTACTATTCATTTTTACAGAACAAAGAATCAGATGAAGCACTATTGATCACAAGGTCCATTAAATAAATCTTTGCAGACTGCAAATTCACTGGCCAATTAAACATTTCAGGTTAAATTAAGCAAACCAAAGAGATAGGAAAAGAATGGTTGTACAGACAGCACAATGTTACACAAGTAAAAAAATAAAAGAGTAAAAAAAGTGCTCTGCCCAATTTCTGTCTTTGTTCAGACATATCAGACACTGTCTTGACTTGTAAAAGATTTAAATTCCTTTCATCCTTGTATCTTGTACCTAAAACAAATTTACCCATGCGTCCTGGACAAGAACCATGCTATGACAGCACATCTAATAAAGGGGTTGCACTGATGGAAACTGTTGCTAATAGCTCGGTCTTCTTGGCTTAGAGCCTGTCAGGCAAACAAACAGCCCACATGGCATAAGTGGCACAGACATAACGTGGTCCTGACAGGCTGCTCTACAGAAGACAGGCAGCGGCCGTGCCTCAGCTAAACACACTTGTTTTGACACGGTTCAGAGGGAGATGTTAATTAAGATTGGACTGGTTTCAGTAGCCAGCCTTATCTGAAAGGAGGATTAACAAAAGGTTTACGGAAGGTGTAAATAGCGTTTTTGTTCCACAAACACATGGGACTTTGTTTTTCAAACTCGTCTGCACTCTGCCCTTTTGTCAGAAACTTTAAGGTAAAAATGACAATGATATCACAACAAAGGAAGAACTTGTCCTTAACAGGTCTCTTCTGAGTTCAGCTGCACTTATCAAATACTTTGGCTCACTGACAGGCTGATTCTTTCTTTAAATCAGTTAGCTAATCTGAGAAAATCCAATGTGGGTATATTTTATCTAACAATCCGATCAGCGAAGTAGAAAGGGCATCAAATTAAAGGCAAGACATAAAGGCCAACCAAATGTTCCTTTACTGGGGAATTTATATATATATATATATATATATATATATATATATATATATATATATATATATATATATATAAATAAATATAAAATATTATTCACACACGCTCACATACAATCTTATTTTACATGTACCGGCCATTTCATCAGTTTTACTTACCACATACTGTCTGTTGCACATTTACAATACAATAATTTTACAATACAATAATTTTCTGTTTTCTAATGTATCACAGAGTTACTACAAAACAGGTATTATTTGTGTGGTAAATGATTGTGGAGAAATGTTTATTAAGTGTATGTTGCACTGGTATGAATAGATAAGATAGCAGTGCTGCAAGTACTGTTCAAGTACTGTGTACTTTACTAATCAAAGCTTCCTCATTGCTCCACATTGTAAAGCTGAGACCGAAGCTAATTTGTTGTTGCACATTTTTTATATTCATCCTTTAATCATTTATTAGTGCTGACGGGATTCTGCCTATAGGATGCTAGGGGCCGGCCACTTTTGGTTGGTGGATTGTGCTCAGTTTAGATGGGTCAATACCTTTTTTGCGGTAGTCCTCATTATTGAAGGACAGAGTAAAAGATAATAAAATAAAAAAAACTGCTGGACTACAGTGCATCTATATAGTAAGTTGACTGTAGATTATTAAACATTTACAATTTCCGATTTTGTTAAAACACCCTATATACACATAATTTTCTATGTATGGGTTTGCTAAAAATGTTCATTGCCTTTGTTAGACTAAATATCGAAGCAAGAATTGTATACCTGTGGCAGGTGTAATTGGAGGCCCTCTCTTGGGATAGGTTGCCGGGATGGTGTCTGGTCCAGCTGCATGTTGAAGAGGGCAGAAAGGGCAGCCTGAGCAGCGCGTGCCTTGGCTAGCTTTTTATTCCTCCCTGATCCCTCAAAGGTCTGTGAGTCCACGGTAACGGACATAACAAAGTTCTTAGCATGGCTCTCACCACTTTCAGACACAAACTCGTATTTGAGGCCTGGCCGCAGCTCATTGAGGATCATGACAGGATTCTTGCCACTGGTTGATGTGTTAAATGTAGATGGAGGGGGCAGAGAGGCCTGTGCCAGGCTGTTATTTCCTGTTGCTGGTGGCATGGGGTACTCTCCTAAAGGGTTTAGGGAGCCGTTGGAATTGGAGCCCAGATAAAAAGCATCTTCTTGCGGAGCAGGTGTCTCGAACCCATTGAATAGCATGTCAGGGAAGTCAGCCTGATCAGAGGTAAAGTCAGTATTAATGGTAAGTGTGCGGCCCATGGCCAAGTGTGCTTCCGACGCATTGGGAAATTGCACAAAAGATCGCAGAGCTTTTTCGGCTGCATTCAGCTTAGCTTTTTTCTTAGTGGGGCCTGAGCCCTCAAAAAGCTGACCGTTAACTTCCACAGTCATGACAAATACAGGTGCATGGACTGGACCAGTTTGAGAAAGCAACTTGTATTGCAACCCTGGCTTGATTTCATTCAACTGCATTAGAGCATTCTTGGGAAGAACTGGCCCTGGAGTTTTCTTGCGCTTCTTGGGTTTGAACTTAGGGTGGGCATGGCCATTATTACCCTCTTCCAGGGGACGTTTTCTGCCCCCTCCTCCACTGCCATTGGGAAGCTGCTCAGGCATGCCTGGACCCTCTTTGGAGGAGACGTTGTCCAGGTTGCGGTTTTCCTTGACGTCAGTGGTGCAGGAACCTGTGATGCCCAGAAAGAGTAGCTTACAACGCCTTCGTTGCAGGATCTTGTAAATGTAAAATTTATAGATTCCTTTAGCTCTCTTTGGAACTGAACAAGAGATGTGTGTTCCTTCGTGATGTCAAAAAAAGTCAGGGTGTCATTTATTCATTTTTAATGTAATAATAATTCATTGCTGCTTAACTGAATCATCAAAATCACTGTTGATCTTAAATGTCACTTGTCTTAAAATAGACCAGACTAAAAAATATTACACAATTCTCATTTTATGCAACTCATCACATGTATTATTATTATTTTTTTTGCGTTTTTGCATATTTTTACAGTAAACTATTTATTATTAAATTTAGTTTTTAAAAACAATGGAAATTTAAAAAGGGAATTTTTTTTAAATTTAACCTCGAGCCATTTATTTAGATCGAGCGGTAAAGCTCAGTTATGAAGGTAATCCTGAATAGTCATTAATTTTAACTCACTAGAAAACAACTAATTTTGTTTTCTGGTTTCATGTGACACAAACTCCTCAAACTGAACTCTTTTCAAAATATTTTTTTTAAAGATCAGGGAGATAACAAAATAAAAAAAAATTAAATGAATTATTCTTGGTTCAACACACTTGGTTCTAAACCTGATTTTGAACTGATGTGTCTGCAATCATGCAAGGATACCACAGAAAATATATTTTAAACACTTTAAGGATCAGAGAGATTTTCACAAAAAATTATGTTTGAACTATGACAATTTATCTATCGGTGATTTGATATGATTGATTTCTGTTGAATCAACTCATACATACTCTGTATATTTTTATTGTTTTATATCTACAAACAATGACTGGTCACTCAAGAAGAACGAGACCAACAATGAACCTTGGTTCCATTAAAGAACAAAGAAATATCAGAAATTTTTCCCTTTAGGGATTCAGTTTTAGAAAACTATAAAGTTTGCTTTAAGACAAAACACTACTGTAAAATATGCAATCGAAATAAATAAACATGAACTTGCACTTAGTATAGTGTAACGCCAGAAAGTCATTCTTTACAAAATTACAAAAATGTACACACTGCCAGTAAACATTAGTCTGTTATGTCCTTTATTTAGCTTTGCACATCTGTATGACTATTTAACAAGTTTACATTTTAGTAGGTTATTTTGTTTTTGAGTTGATAAGAATTTAAGACGCTAGTAAGAGAGCTATTTACTTTTGACAGTTATGATTGGGAATATGTTAACAAAGGCAGTCAAACTACATGAGCAGAACACCATCAATTAGAGAAAGTGAACCACAGGAGAAGTTCTGAAATATAAAGTAAGTAAAATTTCCCTTCCTCACCTGCATTATGTAACTGCATTAGATTTAGTTCTCTGCTGTGCCCAATAGATATTTCAGCTGCAGCTAACGGGGGCTAATTTGACAAAAATTCGTTTTTAAACTATTCTACCAAAAAGAGAAACACACATCATCAAGTCCTGTCGAAAAAGCTGATGGAACTGTGGCTAAATTTTCATTTATAACATCCTGCAACAAAAGCTCGCTAGGTTACTCCTTTCGGTGCTCATGGAGAAAGAGAAGCTTGTGAGAGAAAGAAAAGGAAGTTGTTGAAAAAGGTGAGGAAGTGCAGGATAAGCCAGGAAACAAGGAAGGAGAGGGGGAATATGAAAAAGGTCTGTTCTCTCAATGACTCTTCATTCTTCATACACACGCAAACACAGACATACTGTTTAATCCTCAACCAAATAAATCAGCAAAATTGCTGGTGCCAGAAACCCATGTTAATGCAGCACACTGAATCTTTTTGCATATTTAGGCATGACAAATACAAAGCTAAAAAAAACTTGTTCTAAATCCAAAAATGCCCGAAGGCTGATCTTTGAGTTTTTTTTAATAGCTTCAGTACACTAAACATTTCCTTTATGATACTGTTCAAGAAACCACAAAAAAGATGCAAAGAGAAAACTTCAGTTTTAAGCATTTTAAATAGTAATTTATTCATATAATTAAAGGTTAATCAGATAAACTATGTTATGTTTTTTTGTAAAGTAACAGGCAAGTGATTAGTTTATTTAATTGTTATGTAATATATATATATATATATATACACATACATATATATATTATTTTTTATATATTTCCATTAAATAGCCATTTGATTTTTATGTAGGAGTACCAAAGTGACTTAATATTAACAAATTAACAATTATTTAAACGTTAATACTTTTTTGCCAAGTTTTTTGTTTAGAAATGTAATCTTTACACAGCATCAACAACTTTTTTCCCAATAGAAATGGTTATAGGGGAATTAGTCAAAAGAGCAATGTAGTATTTCCAATTTACTTTTATCTTTTAAATGTGGGAGAAAATCAGAAAGGAGTTTCTGAAGTAAACCCATGCAGGTTCCCTGCTTATGGAAAAAAAAAAATTTATTCAGTATATATTATGTGGCTAAAAGTATGTGGACAATTATTAAACTTATAAGCCTGTAGAACTTCACATTAATGCCCATGGTTTCAGATTGGGAGCCATACCTTTATCCCATTTGCGGCTAGAACAGCCTCCACTCTGCTGAAAAGACTTTCCACAAGTTTTTGGAGTTTTTCTGTGTACCCCTTCTGAAAAAAGAACATTTGAGAGAAGGGTTGCCATCCATCCCTTACAATACTGAATCGTCCTATACTGAAAATAAAATGGTCCTGTTTTACACTAATAAAAAAACATGACGTCTCACATACAGTACACATAAGTTCACATATACAGTGTGTCTTCAAAATACATAGAACAGAATAGTTAAAAAATAGTTAAAAAAATAATTACATTTTGGCGAAGCTAAATACCAACAAAACTTTATCAATAAAAAAGACACTAGTGTGATTAAAAAAACTGCAGCAATTTCTAAAATTGTTCTTTAGCTATCAGCTACTAAATTAAATATTTTTTCCCTGCCAGTTTCGCCTTGGCTTGCTCTTTAGATGCAAATTATTGTAAAAATTACAAATAAATAAACAAACTAATAAAATTTATTTGTTGGTCATATTAATGATATCAGTGGTCCAACAAACCTTATTGTGGCCCTAAACATATAAGAAATAAATGGCATTTAAACACACAAATCATGTTAAGAGGCAATGGTGTACTTCTGGACTAAATGCTGAACTAACATTTAT
>JAFMOD010001006.1:1060125-1094940 GCA_019802435.1 Corydoras maculifer | reverse complement strand
AGTTTCGCCTTGGCTTGCTCTTTAGATGCAAATTATTGTAAAAATTACAAATAAATAAACAAACTAATAAAATTTATTTGTTGGTCATATTAATGATATCAGTGGTCCAACAAACCTTATTGTGGCCCTAAACATATAAGAAATAAATGGCATTTAAACACACAAATCATGTTAAGAGGCAATGGTGTACTTCTGGACTAAATGCTGAACTAACATTTATCTATATAATTCCATATATTTCCAATTCACCCCAAAGGGTTAATGACAAGGTTCTGGGCAGGGTATGATAATAAAGTCAAAATGACCATAAGCAGAATTTTACTGACCTCACTGTTTACACTAAAAGTGTCGTTTCCAAACTAATCATAGAAAATATACATTTGCAAACAAATCAAATAATATTTTACATCTCTGGAACAAGATAAAATCTTTTACCCAGTTGCAAAATAACTAAAAAGTAGTCCACATACTTTTGACCATAAGGAGTGGGCATGCCCATACTTAGGGTATTTTAAGATTTTGGGGGCTATGTTGCTTCAATCTAATTGACACAATCACTGGAAAAATCATTAAATAACTGAACTGAATTAGTAATGTGCATTTAAACACACTTGGTGATTTGCTGCTATGGGAGCATGACATCTGATAATTTGAGAGAAACACGTTGATTTTAGATGCTTGTAAGCACAAAGCATGCACTATGTTATTAACATAATAAAATCTTTAGATCTTTAATTAAATTAATCATTCTTCCTTAAATAATGGGGTACAAAACCTGCAAACAAATCCACATGATCAGCATATCAACCACATTTTTTAAAATGTCATGAAAAACAGTAATCACTAATTATCCAAGTAAAATGGAACAAAAACATATTGATCAGACTATATACCATTAAAAAACATATAATTATTTTTTTACATAACAAAGTTTTACATTTTAAAGTAACAATATATGGCTCTAAAATGTGTCATATTATTTATGTAAATGATTAGGCCAATCACTGTGCTTATTTGAATAAGAAACTGTAGTCTGGGCATTGAGTTGCTCGCAAGTGATCTAGCGGTTTTAATAAGCCTCTCTCAAAAGAATGTCAGTGCAGAACCATAGACTTTCATTTCACATGGTTTAAAAGTACCTCCTGACAGTCATCTACAAATACACAGACTTTCATTTAAAACCGAATATGACAGTCTCCAGCTATGAATGAGTGTTGTATTTTTTGAAAGCTCTTTTGATCAGCTGATCAATTGTGTGAGGACGACTCTAGAGAGAATCTGACAGCTGAGTGATAGAACTTTGGGATATAGAGAAAAGGTTCAATGTTTAATTCATATTTAAATACAAACATACCAGATACTTTTCTTCATAAAGCCTTCTGTGAACACATTTTCTAATAGGTGTGGTAAAATCAATTTATGAAAGCACAAAAGGGCTTTAAAGAATCCATATTTTTTGTATTTTAGATGAGGGTGTTTAAACCTTTATGCCAAAATATACTAATTGGAGAAGTTAATTGGGAATAGCAGCTTAATTTAAAAATCATTTTCTACTTTATTTATTCTGTTTAGCAAATATATGTACTTTGTATTTCCACAACTACAAACTGTAGTCCCCCTTCACATTTTATACCCATTTATATCGTGGGTGGTAAATAATTCTCAGCATTAATCCTGATCATTATCCTAACCCACACCTAATTTTATATATATATATATATATATATATATATATATATATATATATATATATATATATATATATATATATATATATATATAAAATTTTATATATAAAATTACGGTCTGTAATTGCAAAACTGCAAAATGCATCTAAATGGTAACTAAAGCTGATGGATAGTGAGAGAAGATACACGGACATGTAAAAAGTAAAAAGACTGGTGAGTGTATGTTCAGTTTTGAACATCTTAATTCAAGTGTTTGACTACATGGTATATTAATTAGCTCTTTATAAAATCCTCATTCCTGATATAAATATGTTGCACAGGAGAATACTGTAAAACAAATTTAAATATAGTCTGCTATACTGGTAAAAATCGAGGTTGGCAATTTAAAGATGGCTAGCATACAGTAGTTTTAGTGGAAACACATCATGACTTATACAGGAAATTGTTCCAAAAATGTATTTTAAGCCAAAGCAAAGCGAGATGCAGACCTCAGAACAAAGCCATAGGGTGCATCCCTTAAGATACTTCCCAATAACTTTGAGTTAACTTATCTGGGTTTGTCACAAAACCCCATAATTGTACCAAAAGTGTAAAATGAAGAGGAGTAGAACAAATCAAATCATGCTGGCTGAACAAGATTGACAAAAGATTTCAGTTTTCTGAAAAGTCTTTCTACAAGATTTTGAAGTACATCTCAGCTAAATTTTCAGATTTTTGAGATGCTTTGATACTCACTCATGTTCTCTTCCTCATCTACATCCATAGTGAAATATTTCTGCTGAGCACGGGCCAACTGCTCCCCAACTCCACCTAAAACAGACACACCTTTAAGGACACATTCCCTCGAGGTAAGCATACCAAAATATATATTTTGTTTACCCGCACATTAAATGGCTGCAATAATACAGAGCTAGAATCGCCGAGCACCAATAGCAACAGCAAAACAAAAAAAAAAAAGAAACTGTTGATTCTAAGGTTAAATTCACAGCATGGAGGGAAGGGAAAAAGAGAACAGCAGATGACAGGCTGTAATAGAAAGACAGTCTATTCTAACTTTAATTTCCATTCGATTAGATCTCATTTTCATCTGCTTTACAGGACAAATACAGCTGTTGAAATTGACAAACTTTAAACATAAAAATACATTATATTAAACATACATTTTAAAAGCATATACAAATGAATAAAAGAGAACTAAAGTTACATTATCCCACTATGATCTTCTAAAGGAAGCCCATTTATTTTGATTATTGTTGATTATAATTAATTAATATATTTGTTCATTACAGACACTTTTTGACATAAGATTTTTATCTATTTTTATAATAGCTCTGCAAATCAAAAACATCAATGAAGATTATGTAGCTGATCAAAAATAACAGGGCTATTTTTGCATCTCTCTCTCTCTACATACATATAGATATAATGAAATCTCAGATTAATGATTAATCAAATGGCATATGTTGGTAAGGCAAAATAAAATAAAACCAGCTCACAACACCAAAATCTGTTTGGGACTCCGAGTAAAAGATATGCCTTCATTCCTCCCGCAATGCGATTCACAGATAAAAGTGAAAAGTGAATAATCTTTTCATTTCCAAATAATTTTTAGTCCATCACTTTATGTAACATAGTATTGATTAGCTAAAGTTGGTACAACATTTACATTTAGCATGCACTTTTATCCAAAGGGACTTACAAGTGAGAGAACACGACAATAAGTTTAAACGAGCATAGGTTTAAAAATTGTTAAATAAGCACAGGAACATATAAAATCACTTCCTATGGTAATAACGCTATTTGCTCCTATTTTCTTCTGCAGGAATAAAAACTAAATGCTTAAAAAAGCAGTTTTTGAACATAGTTTATAATCAGATGTTTAATACTCTTACACTTTATACAGTACTATGCATCACCATACTGCACAGCTCTACTGCTTTTGTAGCGCACTGGCAGCACCTGATTCTTGAAGGGCACATGAGGCTGACGGGCGTAAACCGGTGCCGCTCCAAATGGGTTAACTAATCACAAGCATCACTGTCCCTGACTGCCTGGGGATACTTTAGTCCACTTAAGTTTAAAAGTGTGTGAAAGAGAGATTAATCAACACCTCAATATAAAATTATGAGAGCACAGCCCCTGTACACATTCACAAGTCACTTAATCATAGTCCAACAATGTTGGAAGGTAATTAAATGCTAAATCTCAGTGGCAATAAACAATTGTCTGCAAATGTATTAGATGTGGCTTGCTCAAAGCAATCGGCCAGCAACAGTGAGGGAACATGAAGAGATGCAGCACCAATGTGGCTGAACAGCAGTCAGGCTGTGGTTGATAGACCAGTGTGCTCTGCTGTGATAATGACTGAAACACATAGTTTGGCATGTGCATAAAAAAGAATGTGCCAATGCTCCATACCACTAAACCAAAACAAAAATACTACTGAGCTACTAAGGTTAAAAAGAGGTACAATATAAGGACAAATGTCTAAGTGACATCAATAGAATGTTGTGAGCCTCCCAGCAATAAAATATATTTCACTGGTGGTTGAGGGACCAATGTACTAAAGGCTGAGATGCTGCGATCACACACACGATAGAGCAGCTGGTGCTGATCACAGCCTTCTGCCATCACATGCACCATTCTTCATGGCCGACACTTTCTTAAGCTAAACTAAATGGCCTAATTAATCTGGCCTAATGGTGGGTGACAACAAATATGCTAGCACAATTATTACCCTATTAAAGATTAATATTCCAGCAGAAAATTGAAAAGGGCTTAGCAGAGATAATCATTTTGGAGTTGGATTTAAGTGCACGAAACCTTCATTTTAGGGGATATAGTGTTCTGTTTTGTTCATCCTCTTCTCTATGCTGTTTCATGCTCTCATTGGTTAATGGTCTGTGGTGTAATGAGGACGTAGGACACTGTGACTCGAGCTCGTTCTGGACCTGTCGCGTTTGATTTGGTTTGTCTGATATTCTCTCTCCGTCCATGAATCCATAAGCAGGACCAAGATCAGCTTCAATCTGCAAGAGCAGAGGGGACGCGCTGCTAGTAGGGCTCCAGGAGGTGGCTACATTTTTACAAATTTTTCCCCTACATAACAGTGGGAGATAATGTCTGTATGGCATGAAGGTCATAACGAACAAAGGTAGCCCCATCTCTTTCAGAGAAAATGAGCTTTAGCCTTTACAAGGGTTTGTGCAGTGACCGTGCAAGCTTGGAACAGAGCATATATGAACAGTGGGGACTTGGCACGTCTAGGTCAGCTTGGCTGAAGCAACTGCGGGGGGCTGGTCTGGGTGGCTAGGCAGCATATTGTTGTGTTAGTACAGCTATGTTTGGGCACCCTCTTATCTAACCTGGCCAAAACAGGTTAAACAGTAAGATGGGCCAACATTCTTCCCTTTCAAAAGTCAAGAGCTCATCCTAATGTTAAAGCGCAAAATAAAAGTGGATTTGAAGAATAATCTGAAAGGTAAGGGAAAGGGTGTCAGCAGGAGATAGGAGAAAAGCTAAGATGAGTGCTAAGAATAGAAATAGTAGGAAATGGGTGTGAGTACCAAGCACTATTTGATTTGTCCTTTATCTTGCTTAGCGTTGTGGTCTAGAGCTTCTGGAGAAAAGTCAGGTGTGTGAGCTTTATTAACTGTCTATGTCAGTGATCCACAGAGAATGTGCTAACCCAGCACACCACATGCTGCACAGCCTTTCTAAGAAAAACATTTATCATGAAAGATTCACTTCATACATGGGCATGGGGAGCACAGTAAGGACAAAGCAACACATACATTGTAACTGTCCTGAACAGCATGACTAATTTGCAAGCTAGTAGTAAGTCTACAACAACTACTGTTACTTTAGAAATAATAATAAAAAAATATTGATTAATGCCTTCATTTTCAACTGTTCAACAATTAGAGGGAACTATGGGAAAAAAATTCATGACATAAAACAAACACCTCATCACTGCAGTGCTGAGTATCATTTACCACCAAAATAATACCAACTAACTGGTGGTTTAGTACTGGTACTCTTCTTTAGAGACTTTAGACTCAAGTGAACCATATAAACTACAGTCTGTTTTTGTTGAACTACAATATGCATTTAAATGATAAATTAAATGATAAAAGTTTTTTTTTGCCACTTTAGTTTTGCCAGCCATTTAATACGTTTTTTTTATTTTTTATTTATACAACATTGTGGTCCGTTCCTTTAAAAAAAAAAAAAAAACATTATCACATCAGCGAGGTAACATGACACTGTTGTTAAGCAAGGACAGATGAATAAGTGTCCTTTCTGACTGACTCAGCTGCTACTATCGTTCATATTTATTGTGACCGTGTGCACACAATTAAATGTTTGGAAAATGCAGAAAATATGTAAGCTGAGAGCCATAATACCATAACACTTTTTGAAGAAAACTAATCATGTTTATGTGAATTACACACTTTTCACCAAGTGGGGAGAGGGAAAAAAAATCCTAGACTTCTGTCTAATTTCCATTTTATTTTTATGTAAAATCAGAACCCAAAACACAAACTGGCATGTGTACAATGAGTTCAAATACATTTTGTTTAATATAATGTATGCTCTATTCCATGTATGGATGTATTCCATCTACAATATCATCATAATATATAAAAGAAAACAATATTTGAAGCTGACCTTCAATGTGACGTGTTTCTAATTGAAACATTCCTACTTAAAATGGCCAAACAATTGGCATATTTATTTTAGGCATATTTTACTTTTAGGTTTTATTATTTGATTGTATTTTACTTTATTGTTTTTATTTCCATCTCTCTCTCTCTCGCTTTCTCTCTTTCTTCCCACTACTATTTTTTAAACAAAATACAAAATTCAAAATTAACTAACTATAACATTTTTCAAAATCTTGTAGAAAACTGCTAAATTATGCAAACAAAATAATGGTATATTCTATGGAATAATCTATGTCAATATTTCAATATTTCACAGAAATTGCAGTTTTTACAAGGCTGACATTTGTTATTACAAAAAAACAAGCATTATTTGAATGATCTGACAAATAGGCAGCATGTCTTAGCTGCTTAACCACATATTACTAATAATTAGTTTTTTATAGTTATTAGTTTTTATATAGTTAATAGACCAGAACTTATTAGCATCATGTACTTTGAGCAGTCTTTAATTTGACATTGCAAGAAAGCATGATAATCTAATAGACTGACTGTCAAATATTAAATGCATTGCAATTGAATATTACCAGTGTTCTGACTGATTCAGTTGCCTCTTCAGGTGATTCACGATCACAAAAAATTATGAACAGCTTGTTTAAAATGTTTATATGAGATGAACAAACCCACTAGCAATTTCAGGCAAGTTAACAGTCACCAGTACAAACAATATGTTAAAAATCTTTATGTTTGGTTAAAATACAGCTTAAATAAGTGGTGTTTTACATAAACTGGTACCAACAGCTAAAGGTCAAAAACCCCATATGATATGTGATTAAATATAGCCTGAATAGACTGCATGTAATTGCAGGGATGTCTTTGTAAAAAGGTAAGCATACACAGGTGACAAGTATGCTTGGTAGTCAACTACAGTCTATTAAACAATTCACCAAATGAAATAAGCTCATAAATTAATAAAATTAACAAAGACAATTAATACTTAGATTGCAAAACTGAAGAATCAGTCTAATTACTAACCATATAAGAAGAATGTTTTGAGCAGCTCATAGACTACTATGTAGAAACATTACTGGGGTTGCTAATAACCTGCGGTAAAACAAAACACAGCTTCAATTTAGTTGCAAAATCAAAGTGGAAAAACATGGTCATAAATCTGTGCTCGTCTTTCTAAGGCAAAAATCTTTCTTGCACAGAATATAATCAACTACTTAAAGATTCTGCTACACATTTTTAGACCACATGCAATGCCTAAGCTCAGCGTGACTGAATTCCAAGCATCTTTGAAGCTTCAGTCAGAGCCCCACATCCTCCCGAAGATGTTCATTACACAAAGAATTTCCCGCCTCCTGTCACTGCACCTCTTCTGAATCTGCTCTGAAAGGCACTGAGCATTAACAAAGTCTAGAGTGGCTCAAAACTTGAACAGATTCAGTAAGACTTAAGCTTACACACTTTAATGTGGCAGGCATATGCACAAAGTTGCATCAAAGTGTTGTTACAAACTCTTCAAACATATTTGAAAAGTATATATACAAAAAGGGGTTTAAAATAATTTAGATTTACACCAAAACGTCTGCTTTGCTGAACAAAGTATATGGGTTTTTGAAAAATTGTAATGAGTTTGGACCTTCAGGTCAGAAATCAATAGGAGTTCCAACAAATAACAACAAACACCATATGCCAAGGCTACTTCCCACCGTCTGTCAGGCCAAGAAAATATGATGATTTAACTGACTGCCTGAGATCATGAGCTCAGACACTGCACAACATTGTAAAGGATGAAGGTCTGCCAGAGTGTTAGAATGATGTCAAGAAACTTGTTTATGCTTCAGTACCATGGACAGCAGAACTGAAATCCACAAATTGTTTTCAGGGAAGGTTATACCTGCACATATTCTGAAAATACTCTTCTATGTTGCTTTGTTGGTGTAAATGTTTTTTAGATTGTGTTGAAACAGTATTGATTCATCATTATTAAGTATTTGAAGGTTAAATTTAAATTGTACAAATGTCTATCCAGGTGTCCAGATATATAAGGCAACATCAATTGTAAATTTGGTATTGACAAAAAATGTGATTACATACCAGTATTGTACTGTAATGTAGTAGCTCAGCTCTGGATTTTAGTCCAGCCTAATCAAGTTGCCAATATAGAGTAAGGCCCTTGACCGTAACATGCATCGACTTTAATCATTTCTTTGCAGTAAGTCAATCTATCCTAATCTTTCTCTTAAACATATGCTAGCGTCATGGGGGAGTTCCTCATGCCCATCCAGAGCATAATGTTTTGGGCACTTGGCAGATACAACCAGGACAAGGTGCCGATCTAATACTGGGCAATCAAACACACACTCTCTCTTGCGAACACACACATATATATATATGGGCAATTTTAATGAAGTCAAACACATGTTTTTGGACTGTGGAAGGAAACCAGAACAAATTCAAGCCAAACTCCCAGCATTGAGAGGGAAATGTGCTAACCACTAAGCCAAAAATATAAATGAAGAGCAAACATGTAATAACACACAATGCCAAAAACCTGCCTTAAGCAATGCATTTGAGAAAAAAATGAGCTAGTGTTCATTCAAACCAGGAAAGCCTATAAACTGGTCCACTGGTTTTATGAAATTCCTGCATCCAGTACAAGGATATGGCTGAAAGCTGAAGAAGCCAAATAGTCTTGATTTGCTATGGAGATAACCGTAAGTCCACAGCATTACCCATTACTGGTAGCCAGAGCAGGGTAGCTCGCAACATAAAAATATGCATTAATGATGTCCTGGTCTTCAGTACCATCATCATTATCAACAAACACTTAATCACAAGCTATGTATGACTCCAGAGGGGTGTGCACTGTTGCAGGTTAAAACTTTTTAAACTTTTTTAACTCTCCCAGGCCATCAGAGAGAAAGCATGGGCATGGGCAAAGGATACACACTCACTTTCAATACAGAGGTGACACACAGCAAGCCATCACTAACTGCCTATGAAAGTGACTCCTCTCTTCTAGATGCATTGAATAATTTCTGTTCTTGTTTTTAAACACACAACATGGAAATAAAGAAGACTTCCTCTCCCGCTGATCAGGTATTGGATCTTACAGCAGCTGATGGGACAATCAAAATTAACCCACGGAAAGTTCCTGGACCGAATAATATTCCTAGCAGACAGCATAGTGAAATGCAGACCAGCTAGCAGGTGCCTTTACTTAATCCAACATTTTTTTTTAGCAATGTGTTCCAGAAAAAATACATCATCTCCATGCCAAAGAGTTGTCCTGTCTCAATGAAAACCATCTTGTTGCATTCATCATTATTATAAGTGCTTAGTGAGGATCATGAGTCAGATCAAACACCTATAAATGAACTTTACATTTTGGATTATTTTGCTTTATATTATAGTTTTAAAAGTTTTAAATTGCAATTCTTGAGGCAAACTGTGTTGACAGTGATGCTCAGTACTTAATGTGGCTATGTCCATTATGGCAGTCACTCAAACACCATCACTCGAGAGCTCGATGGTCATGCAGCAGTTTCTGCTTTCTGTCTTTATGCACTAAGACTGACTTTTTATGTACTATTTTGCAAGAATTTGCCTTTCTGAATCTTTTGCTTTGAATGGTATTATGAATATGATTACATACCTCTGATGACGTAGTAAGAATATTCTTAATAATATGAAATTATAAGAAATATTTTCTGTGATCTGCCTGAAAATTTACTAAAGTTTGGCACAAAGTGGTAAACTACGACCCTTCCTTGCAGATGATGGTCCTTTTACACCAAAAATTGAAGATCTTCCAAGTAATCATTTAAATTGCTAATTATGAAGCCCTTAAGTACAGTGTGACATGAAAAGCATATTCAGTCCTGTTTTACACCTTTCATTTTGAGTACCTGGCAGGCATCATGTTATATTGTTGCTTTATATTTACAAAATATTAGGTATATTATATATGCGCTACTTTGTACATCTAGCAGTTAAAGTTACAATGATGTTACAGAAGTACAGTTTTTATTGCATGTTTAGAGATCGATTTTTAGAGAAACATTTTGCCTTAAAGCATCAAAAAGATCAATAATCTGAATTTCTACATTTCATTCGGCTACTTTCATTAAAATATATGATTCTGATAAAATGATCTGATAAAACATTTTAGCAAATCTATTGTTTGTATTCCCACTTATTCCACTATTATAATTTCTTAACTTACTTTATTTGTCAGTGATTTCCATCTTCAGAAACCATAACAAGTCTTTACAAGTCTATTTTATCTTGCATATGTTAACTAATTTAAAAGAACTAGTTAACTGAAGCAGCAGGAGCAGCAGTGACTAAAGCAGAAGTGCTGAATTCACAATACGTTTCCTTAGCTATCAGAGCTAAGCTTAGCTGAAGGTGGTAGAGGTGAAAAACTCTAACTGTGCTGAGAGGGTTTCATTTTTGATAGCTGGGTTTTAATCATTGGTCTGGAGGGCTGATCACCTGATTAGTAGAAAATTTTTAGAAGGTTTTTTTTTTTTTATATTTTAGACATTTCTTGGCAAAAACTGTATAATTGAAACTGTATAATTTGGACAGAACACAAAGGATAATCTATGTGAATCTGTAGAGAAATAACCTATTGACCAATTTATGAGTATATTAAAGCAAAAATGATTTGGAGAAGAGTTGACAGATGTAGCTTAAATAAAAAAAAAAATCACCGGTGACTTTATAGTAGAAACATGAAAAGAAGAATTGTCCTCATTCTGCATTCTTTTCAATTAAACATATAATAGTAGTTGATAAACAATAAAGCTTTTACAGAAAAACACTATAAAAATCTGCCCTTTGGGTATAAAAAGGAATATAAGATTAAATGTATAATGCATAAATTAATAAAAATGTGATGCAAGATAATGCAAGACATGAAAATAAAATGAAAATACATATCCCAGCATGACAGGTCTGGTAGTTCAGCACAGAGATATGATTGTTTGAAGCTTCTCACAAAAAATCTCAAAGAGAAGTAAAAAAAAAAAATAATAATAATAAAAAATAAAAGAAGTCAGAATGTTTCTGATGTATTCATAAGGACACACGGTGTGAAACAGAACAGAGAGGCAAAGATACTGCAGATGTTGCACGATCACATGATTGTAAATCCTGCTGTCGCACTGTAGGACCACATATCATTATGAAGTGCAGCGCTATGATGTGTAATTGGATAGTTTTCATCAACTGATACTGCCACCAATAAATAGTAGCTTGATGTTTTATGAGAATATGATGAATCGCTGCCTCGTTCTTTAATATTGGTACAAAGCAATGCAATCCAATTCAGAAGAAACTCATTTTAAAAATGTGCAGCCTGAATTTGTTGCACTATAGAGAAATATGAGCAGAGGTTTGAGCTGACTCTTTTAAAATTATTAGTAAAATAAATAAGTCATATAAAGTGCCTTTTATAAAACATGGGTTATACACAGGTATTAGTTTTTCTGTCATTTCAAGAGTTTAATGTGATCTTGTATCTTCAGTAGACTATTAGAATCTCTACTAAAGTCACATGGAGTAATGGGGCCTAACCCAGCACTTATTGGGTGAAAGGTTGGAAAAGGCTCTGGGGAGCATGAGTATCTTCAATTCTCCTGATGTGCATTTCTTTGGACTTTGGAATTATTTGGAATGTGGAGCAAACAGTAACTTGGAGAGAAACCTGCACACAAAAGGATTAGCAATATTTTATATCGCTAAAGAAATTATTTGAAGGCACTAAACATTTTTTTTGCAAATGCAGGTTAAATGTGAAAGGTATTTGCCATCAAAATGTGGACAAGCCTTTATTGAGCATCAGAAGAAACAAGTACCCACACAAATCCCATTTACAATTAAGCTTTTCCCATAAGACTCCAATTACGACAAGGCTAGTGCAGGTAATATCTCATTCTTTCTTATCTCATTATAGAGCATGCTCACAAGCTTCTGAAGAGCAAATCAGGAGCTGACTGGGAAAAGAATAAAGCATTAAGGGAGGATGGAATCATTAGGGCTGGTTATTACCCGCCACAGGGAATTTTTATAAGGTTTCAGCACTTCCAAGTGCTTCACACTGTATGTGCCACAGCTTAGCCCAAGGTAAGGCTGCTGGAAGTAAAGTAGACACATTTGACTCAAGTCTCATTGCAACGAACCTGAGGGTGGTGAGATTTGTAAATAAATTTAAGTGTCATGTTAAGGAAGAAAATATGACCTAGACTTAAATCATTCAAAATGGTTTAATTGCAGAAGTACACACTGAAATGTTGTCTCTAATGTACCAAGAAATCAAGTAATTCTGTTTTGAGTTTAAAAAAAGTTTGTTAAATTACTTAACTCCAAAGACTTCAAGATACAATTTTAGATTTTAGATGTTTTACAGTAAATTAGCTTTTCACAATGCAGGTTGTTTTGAACTTTAAGCAAAGCCAATTAGTTTAACATATATCAATACATTTTTCGTTTTTTTAATATTAACATTTGTATGAGTATACATACACCTTATGTAAGCATTTTCTTTAGCAGGAGAGCTATGTTTTTCCACAAATTTAATTACAGTTATATTTTCCTTCAACATAAAAAAAAATACTCTACAGGGTTTCTGAGTTTTTTTTTCAAACCAATGATTCTTTAGAAGAGTCTATTTTCTAAGGAACTTCTTAGTACAACTTTATAATCCATCTTATTATTTTATTTCATTAACTTATTAGGTTTTTCTTTGGTGCTTTAAATGAGGCTGATTTAAAAAAAAAAAACTAAATGTTTTTTTTTTTTTTAAACTATCCTGTTATTAGAGTTTAGAACTGAACTGGATTATTCCCTCTGTAATAGTCACTGATGCAGAAGTACAGAATCTGCATATCAAATTTAAACCGACAGAGCCTACCTATTGTGTCAATAAAGCAAGCTATTTCAAATAACCACCACACTCATAACCTATTTAAGCTATACTGCACTTTGTAATGAAAACTTAAAATTGAGGCACTCAATTCACAGATGTAATGAGGTTTTTGACTACATTTTGTACTACACTTTATTTTAGGAAAATAAATGTCACATCTTACTGAATACTGCCATTATTATCAAGATAAGTCTGTTATGCTTTTATTTAGCTGGTTACTGCATAGAGGACAGATTTGGGGCACGAACAGGATAACAGGATTGTATTGAATAAAAATGATGAATTAGACTCTCACTAATTGCTTTGCAGTCCCAATCTGGAATATCAAATGATAAGAGTTTTCAGTAACAATGCTGCAGCACTACTGCATAACCACTTAAATAAAGAGTGTGCACCTTATTTTGTCTCTAATATCGAGGCAATTGCTTTTAATATGTCACATAGTTGTGCAGAAATAACATATATAAAGTAATATTTGGGTTTTATCAACAAAACATGAAACTAGAGATTTGTTAAACTTAGCTAAATTGTCTATTTTTTCCTTATGACCAAAAAAAAATTCACCATTTGGATTTAAGTCTGATCAAGGGTTGCTGCAGTTGGTACGCTACATTATGGGCATAAAAATGAGGTCAGATGATGACCTGAATATACTCAACAACCAGAATATTTAAATAAATGGATATTTCTACCCTAATGACACAGACATTTACCAAAATAAAAATGCCAGAATTTATAAGGCTCAAAATGAGAAAGAGTGGTCAGGGAGCTTGAGATATCCTTTCACTCATTCATTATCTTCCGCTTTGTCCTATATTAGGGTCGCGGGGGATTCCCCTTGCCCAGGGGAGAACGTTTCGGGTGCTGGGCAGATACACCCAGGACAGGGCGCCAATCTATCGCTGGGCACACACTCACACAGACATGCACACATACACACACTATATGGGGCAATTTGGAGAACTCAATTGACTTGATCCATGTTTTTGGACTGTGGGAGAAAACCGGAGAACCCGGAGGAAACCCACGTGGACACGGGGAGAACATGGAAACTCCACCCAGATGGGGATTCGAACCGGGAATCCCTAGTGCTGAGAAGCGAATGTGCTAACCACTAAGCCACCGTGCCGCCACTTGAGATATCATTTGCACAAATGGATTGATCACTACAGATTCCAGATCTGAACGCTGATTACAAATCAATCAAACCCATTTGTGTCAATTTCTGAGCATGTAATCAGGCCAAAATAACCAGGTCATGTAAACTTTTGATTAACATGATGTGAATGTTGTTGGTCATCATTATTGAAGAAAAAACACAAACGTTTGACCATAAATGGCTTCACCCAATCACTAACCATGAGTGAAAAAAAGGTGTTGTGTTATCATTCATATTCTCTGAAAAAAAGGCCAAAAAAAGCAAACAAACAATGTGTGTGTGACATTTTTCTGTGTACAACAGAACAGCAGTTGAAGGTCAAAGGGAACTGCGTAAAATAAAGTAATCATGAGGCAGCTAACATCAGAGTGTAAAAGAGGCAGAACAGACAGAGATGGATAGTTTCTGCAAACAGGAGGGAAGTATGAGAGATGCCAAAGCCCAGCACCAAACATAAACTGTCAAAGCCACCTCTCTGTTCTAACACAGATGGATAGATGCAATGCTCAAAACGGATCCAGAAGAAATTAGGAGCCTCTCCAAAAAGGAACAGCAAGTTCCACCCTTTATCTTCATTTACTGATAAAATTCAGACAAAAATCTCTCATAGATCTTAAGGCTATGTTTCTTTGATATAAAGAAAGGAGAACAGATGGTTGGTTTCAGAGATGATAAATAATAAAGATAAAATATAATTTTTTGAAATACTTGAATAAACTAAAGATCTAGATAATATCACACTGGATTATTATGTTCATAGCTGTAGTCATTTTAATTCAGAAAACAGATACCTAACTTCTGCAATGCAGCTAAGTTTCACTGTAGCTCTGCATGGGCTGAACCCAAGTAATGATCCTTAATAGAGCACACGTGCAATGCATGCTGGCTGACCGGGCGCTTAATGGAGAGCAGCTCCCAGAGGACAGGGCTGCCCATTGCTCTGCCTGATTAAAACTGATGGGCCGAGTGTTTCGGGGTGATGAGCACAGTCACCTCTCCACATCGGCACAAGTACCCATTGCCAGAAAACCTCCGGTTCCATTATTCAATTTCTGTACTTTAATGACCAATAACAGATTTGAATTAGTCTGCCAACACCAATTTCACCTCATGGCAAATTGCAAGGTTTTCTACACTTTAAATGCTTTTAGAACTTAGCTGTACAAAAGAACAGAGAGAACACTCTGACAGAGTGGTTGGTTCTTCATTTTGAACATTGATAAATGCACTCGGGACATGGTTAAGAATCATGCCAGCCAAAGCTGTTGAGCTTCTTTTGAAATACCATCAATAGAGGGTAGACTCAACTTACTGCTCCAGAGAGAAAGATTAGCTTAATAAATGACATTGATGGAAGGCCATGTACAGAAACTATAATAAGAGAAAATACAGGATTTGGATAGCCTGCCATCAGTTTTTTGAAAAATATATGACCTCTTTCATCACCAGTTTCAAATGGGGTGGAGGGGTAAATTATATATAAAAAAAGCTATTTTAAATGCAATTAAAACAAAAAAAACAACAACTTTAAAACGCATATTTTCACTTCAGATTAGAATTTTAATTTTAAAATTGATGCCTGCACTACACTCTGAGAAAAATGGCAAAATATAACTGAAAATGCCATAGTAACACCTTAATCGTTGCAAACACTGACAAGGTTGTTGTCCAAACTTCTTTGGAGAATATACATAAGCTGTAGGTTATTGTTTGTTTTAAACTTTTTAACATTGCCCAGCCACTGAAGGAGGCCAATTCCCCCACTAAACTCTTACAAAGATTCTTCCTTTAAAAATCAAACAGACTAACAGTTTCTCTACCCATGCCACATGTTAAAATCTGTTGCTTACTGTTGGTTAAATGGTCATAACTTTACTTAATACTTTTCCATGATTTCTTCAAGATTTTACCAGCTCCTCATCTGCCACCCAGCACACTGTAGCCAGAATGGATAAGTACCTACCGCTAGGCACTATTTAATTTTAAATTACCTGAGGGACCAGAGGAATCAGTAATTGGCTGCCCTCAAGCCATTTTAACTACTGTAACTTTTTGTGTTTTTTTTTTTAATTTGTGTTTGGGTGTAATTCCCCCCCCCCCCCAGTTTTTAAATTGTTAATAGCCATCCATAATGATACCTTTTTCTCTCTTATATATTTGCACAAATGGAAAGGAGTTGACATTTGACAATTATTTAGAAATACTAAAGGTTAATAAACCACCTACAGATATGTAATAGTGACTTATTTCCCTCAAAAAAGAAGTATAAAACACTATATAAGGTTATAATTACCGATGTATGTGACAGTAACACGGATTTAAAAACTTTAGAAAAGTTTTAGGCTTGTTTTTTGGTCTAAGACAGAGAAACTTTGCATAAAATTTAAATGTGATGGACCAATAATTAGTGTTTTAAAGATGGAAAGATGTGGCAAAATCTGCCGACGTGTTGAAAATATACAGCAATATGAAAATATTGAGCGTTGACTCAACCAACTGGAGTTTGTATTTTTAATATCCTTAAAAGACGCAAAAAGAATAATTATGCTTTATGTACATATACATTCACTTTTAGACTCATTTACATTATAGAAAAGAAAATGGGAAAGGGAAAACAAAAAAAGCTATTCAGAAAACAGCTAAAGTTAGGTAACAAATAAGCAGAATTAGAACAGAATTTGAGAATATCTCTGCATATCGAAAAGCAGCCCATCGTCTTGGCTTGCTGACAAATGACTACAAAACACAGTAATGAGGTACACAGCTGAGTTCACAATCTGATGAACTAGTGCCAGTACTAAAATTAGAGCTAAGTGTGTGTGAGTATGTGGCTGTCCTTTATAAGTAAAAACTCAGGTAAAATCTTTGGCAGTTTGCACAACCTCTGTTTGTTTCTTGTGTCCATAGTCTAATTTCTTTACCTTAGTGCTCGCATTACTAATAATAGATAAGAAGCCTTGTACTTTATATTCAAGGTTAAGGACAGTTCTGTTTAACCCCAGGGAAGGCTTTGTGTGTGGTGCTGAATTTCACAAGATTATTAGCAGCTTTGAAGGTAATACTGATGGGCAGGCAGGTGTGTGGAGGATCTAAAAGGTCAGTAGAAGATAAGATGGGCAGCTGTGAAGAGCTTTACTCAGCCAGAAGACTCAAACACCAGCTGCTTTTAATCCAGTGAGTAACAGAATAAGATGAAAAACATGTCCGAAAAACAGGTAATAGAAAAAGCTACAAAGAAGCACAGTTTTCCTTTGAATGATTAATGCCTTTTAATCAATAAAAGTCAGGTTTAAATGTACAGTAATTAGTATTGGTTTGCTTTGCAACCACTGCTTGATATTAACCTTTAAACTTAAAAACACGTTCAGTGTTATTCTAGTTAGCCACAATGACATTTCATTTATAGACACATCACATCACACACACATTATGCTGATTTAAGTTCAACATTGGTAATAATACAATCAAAGAAATTAAGAGAATGTTTTTTTAATATAAAAGGAGCCACTAACTGTAAGACTGCTGTATGCCAATAGGTAGGAAAATAAATATTTGTCAAAAAAGGCTTAATAAAAAAATTAATAAAAAATTTAAAAAAAGAAAAAAAACAATGACAATCTTAATTTCGTTGTTTTTTTTCTAGTTTCATTTATTTTGAACAGCGAGACACCGGAGTATGTTGAAGTTCCTCAGCTTTTATTCACTAATGTAACTTTTGAATTTGTAACGAATCTTTTACTAAATACTACAACATCATTGCATTTAACAAACATGAAACAGACAGCAGCCTCTCACCAACTCACCAACACCAACTGACAACATACTATAAGTAGGACGGTCTTTGTTAGTGCAGCCAACATGTCAGCTGGCAATTACAGACACTGTAGGTTATTCAAGGGGTAAATAAAATGACTTGCTTTTTATTGACTGATTTAAAAAAATACTTCGAGTAACAAATGTATGCAAATGTCCCATCTTCAGGCTATGTATTTCAAGTTTGTAGCTTGTTAAAGAAGAATTAAAATGCGGCAATATGTTAAAAGAAACAAATAAACATGTTTAACGTTTTTGGACCCTATCCATATGACTAACACTTTCCTGCCAGCTAATTAAAAAATGTATTTAATAAAAGGTAAACACTTTCATAAAGCGTAAAGGTTTGAGAGTAGAGTGGAAGCATTATGGCAAGGGGCGCTTGTTTGTGTTTATTTTTTTATCCATCAAACACATTATATGTCAGTAAACACTTCACAAACCACAGCCTGTCTGCTTAATGTACTGCCTCTTTTTTCATGGGTGGATTTTACCCAAAAATCATACACATAAAACAGTCCTGTGTTGACCCAGCTTCATATATGCAGCATGCTAATCAAGTCTAATTAGACCATGTAAATGCAGCACTTGTGTGACCCAGCCAATTTCCTGCTGCATTGTTCAAGTCCACCCCAGAAGACGGAAGCAGCACAATAGCACAGTCATCTTAATCAACAAAGAGAACGGGCACTCTAATTTCTAACAAGTATGCAGACATCTCTGTTCGGTGGTTGACCAAATGAAATCCATGACTCCAACATGTCAGATTTAAACATTACCTTAATTATGCCTTTTAATTTATGCAAAAAATAATAATGGAAAAAAATGGGGAAAAAGAAGAAAAAATAATAAAATTGATGTATTAAATAAAATGCAAAAACAAACAAAACTATAAGAGTAAAAAAAAACATAAAAAAATAACAAAAACAGAATGACAATTAATATAATTGTTAAATAAGCTAAGAATCAGAAAGTAAGTAAAATAAGTTTGTGCATCATAACTGCAAAATGAAATGTAGGGCATTGGATTAAAAAATAATAATAATAGAAAAAGAATTGTAAGTTGAAAGCAAATACAATATAAAAATACAGAAACCTGTGCACTGCATGAAAACTTTAAAAAGTGATGTGTAACATTTAAAGTTGACGTCGTCAGCGAGAGTCATGCATCACTGTTAATATCCAATCCATCTGAAACAGCTCATTTGCACCATTCTGCTGGCTGTGCAGAAAGCAGTCTTTCTCCTCCTCATTTCACATGTCATCAGCAGCCCAATAGAGAAGCCTCCAGTCCAGATCTCTTTCTAGGAACAATGATTTGATCCACTTCTATTCCATTCTATACCTATCCATTCTAATAATAATAATAATAATAATAATAATAATTATTATTATTATTATTATAAAATTGCAGAATAGCAAAATGATTTTTGTTCCAACAAACAATGAATGGGCATAAAATATGTAAAAGTTAAACAAAAATATTATTTTGTGTTAGTTTGTTCCCTTAGGTTACCTTAATGTTTTAGTATTCAGGGTAATTTCACAGATTCAAGGAACCTGCATTTTACCAAAATAATGATAATTTAAAACAAAATGATATATTGCATTTGCCTAAGTTATTTATTAACATTTAAATATTTACATAATGTTATCTTTAAGCATAAGAATACTATGCAAGCTCATTTCTCTTTGTCCAGCCTTTTCCTCCTCTAACAAATGAGCAGTGAACTGAAAATGGCAGCACAGCCAATTTGTTATCACAATTATTTAAAACTTATTACTTTGCCTATTTATTGCACAGGAATTAAATACAGCTCTAGTTCTATTTTATGGGTGCTATTTCTGGACATTACTGAATTGAAGTTTTAGGTCAGCAGAACACCTGGGAGTGATGCAAAACTTGCTAAGACAGGGCACCGGTTACGATTCAATAAGTTGGTGATACACAAACCGCCTTCCTGTCAGGTATGCGAGTAAGAATTTCACAGTGTGTTAACGTAAATCAGATTAAAGCAGAAGTCCATGTTCCTCTATCTCTCACACCTGCTCTGGCACAAGCTGATAGAGGAACGAGACACAGTACCATTTGTGACAGTCATCTTAACTTGCCATGTGGCATTAGGGCCATCTGTAAAAATGCAATTTTAGCACCTCAGGATTTTGCCTTTTTTTTGCAAATCAGCTACAGAAAGTTGAGTCAAGTAGCCAAGGTTTGATGAACTGTTTTTAGAAACAGCATTCAGCACACTCTTTTTATTTTCTATTACTAATCCTAACTCAAAGCTTTTAGAAAAAAATAAGGGGTGGGGCGGTGCTCCAAACAGTAATGTTTTTTAATTCACAATCACTCCAGTGCCTCTGCAGCTTGTACACATTTTTTAAAAAAAAAAAAGCTTTTTAAGCCCTATTGTTACTGCAAATATGTTTAATAATATGTTATATTATGTTAAAGAAATGTCATGTATTGTCCATATGTTTTAAAATACTAATTCTACTCCTGTTTAATCTAACTTGAACTATGAGTAATCAGTTCAGTGTTATTACTTTATGTTTATATTGTTCCAATAATTATTTATTAAGACCCATTTACATGACATAAAACATACTTAAACGACATAATTTTTTAAAAATTATTTTAAACAAGAATAAGACTTTTTGGCTAAAACACACCTTTATAGAAATGTTTCTTTCACAAAACATAAAATTTCTCAGTTTGAAACAAAGAAACAATTAAATATTAAACCTAAAACTCCACATATCCATTATTTCATATCAAAATTAAACCAAGATGCTATATAATTCATCACAAGTCATTGATTGATCTCTTCAGCTGCAATCATGTACATAATCATTCTTATATATATATATAGGTTGTAGTTTTTATGCACTAACTTGGACATTTAATTTAACAGAGATATACAAAAAGGCTAAATAACCTTGTTCAATAATGCATGGTGAAATGTTACATTAAAACTACACCAGCTTTGCTTCACATGAGATAACAAAGATGCAGTTAACACAGTTTGAAAGGGAACTTAATTAATTACTACTAACACAAACATGTGACGTTAATAATCCTAATATATCATGCTAGGGAGAGGAAAGCAAGTGAACAGAACTGAACAATGCTGTGTTTCTCTTGTCTTGACAAAGTGTTTAGGGTCCCTGTTACATGTTCACGTAGTAATGGTTTTATAAACCATCTCAAGTCTGCAACGCTTACAGAGTAACATATTGTTAAGTTTCCATCCAAAATGCCTGCATGCTTTAAAAACCTTTAGGCAGAGTTTTTGAGCAACAGCTTGCTCATTGTAGAAATCCATGGCTGTGTCCGAAATGGCATACATATCATGAGATATCACATTATATTTTACTAATGTTTATACTTTGTGATATGTCAATGCATGGTATGCAAATTAGATTTAAATAATCAATGACACCTGTTAATATGATCCATCTCTCAAGAACTATAATTACGACCTGCCCCTTTTGTTTTTCGATGCGGAGTTGTTTTTTTGCTATCTACAGAATACATGTTTGTTGCATGCTTACAAAAAGCATGACTGTGAAAATGCAAGTATAAAGACAGGAGCACAACTAAAACTGCAAGAATGTAATGATCTAATTTTTTTTATCTGTTAAACACCCTCATTAGTCAACTAACAAGCTGATTCATCTCACAGAGCAGATAAAAGCCAACAAGTAATTCGCATACTAAATATGCACTAAATCAAAAAGATCGGACTTGCTCTAAAGAAAAATCAAACAGGTGCAGATATTTAACCTGCCATGTCTAAACTAATGGCTTTAGTATCAGGTCTTATCTAGTAAGTACTAAATCTCTATGCTTACATTGTCAATTAGTAGAACTGAAAATCCTTACAGCTTCACTGCCTAATAAAACAAAACATTCTTACATTCTTTCTTAAAGTATTCAGTTGTTTAGCTATGTATTTTGAAATGAGGGTAAGTTGTATTTAATTTTGATGACTGATAATTTTAAAAGTTTGGCCTTAGTAAATTGTACTGAAGCTGAGCTAGGTGTTTTGTAATTCTGTGGTAATTAGTTTGTTATTTATACATTAAATGTAATATTTGTTGAGTGCAGCTTTAATTTTACAGCTTAATTATTTTTTAAAGCATAGGCATGTAAATAAGTTCAATAGGAATGCTCTTCGATAAAGTCTGTACATGATTGGAGTCATCGCTTAAATTCCATAATGCATTGAGTGTCTAAGTTATAAATTAAGTAATAAATTAAGTAATAAATATTTCAGCACATCCTCTACAGGATACAAGGTTCTGCAGATTTCACTGCACAGAGGTTGTTCACTACCAATCCCCCCAAAAATAGGATTAGCCAAGTAAAAATATATATTTAAAAGACTTCCATAGAGGACATATATTAATTATTATAAATATTATATTATAATTATAATATAATAATTAAGTATTAACGTTACATTCTGAAAGGGTAATCCAAAAGTTTGCATACTTGGCAATTTATGGTAATCTTTTACACGGTTTCATAAGTGCCGTCACACATTATTTTATTTCATTTCATTTATTTTGCAATTTACTTTTTTCCCCACTTTTTGGTGTTTTAATATTTATTTATTTGAATTGTATTTTAATTTGCTAATTACTGAGCTATTTTGCAAACAAAGTCTATGATAAATACATTGGCAACTGAAAATAATTGTTATTGACGAAGATGCATTTCGTCCGGCAAAAATTCCAAATGACCAGGAAAACACAAATGCTACTCCTCCTACATTCTGCAAGTTTCACTTTTTCGCATGTACATTTGAGCCCCTATTGATTGATCCACAAAGCATGAGGCACAAACATTTTCCGAAAATCCGAATTCCAAATCTTTACATCATTCCGATGAATTACTATTAGCAATCAGGTCTAAGCTTTTAAGTTCTGACACTTCTTGGGAAGGTATTCGACAATTTTAGTAAGAGTGGATCATTATCATGTGGTGCTTTTTCCCCATAAAGAACACTTGCCATGTGTATTAAGTTTAATTATCTTCAAGGCTCTTAATAAATTACACACACATCTCATATATCATAGTAAACTGACAACTTGTACACCCTTCACCAAATATAAGCTGTATTGTTATGCAGCACAGACACAAACAACACCACACACACATTTGTATTACAAATCAAAACAATTCAACACAAGAAACATCTCAGCTTCACTTGCATAAACACTGCTGTGAAAGACCTCAGAAAAACCACCCAACTTCTAAACACTTGATCAAATGTGCTACTATAAGCTGACCTTTGCGCTCTGAGCGTTTCTTTCGCCTCCTCTTGAATCTGGTTCTCATCAGGCAGTAGTAAGCACCCACGCAGGGTGGGCAGTCCAGCAGCAACGCCATGCGACTCTGAACCTACAGTCTTATACAAACTGTCTCCGATCTGTCCTGTTTTCTTCCTGAGCCTCTATAGAGGTGTGAACAGCCCCTCTCTCAGTGACGAGTGTTTTACACACACACATGGGTGAGCACACACAAGTATACACACATGCACGTGGTCCACTGCTCCACCCTCTTTCCAATGAGCTCTTAGGAATCCAGGGAAGATGGAAAGGGGGGGGGGGCAGAGCAGGTTAGAGTTAATGTGACTAAAAAAGGGAATTCTTTCACAAAACTAAACATTTTAATGCCTACAGGGTAAGATAAAATTAGCTGAACTCTACCCTCTGTGTTTAATTATTATTACTATAATTAGTAGTAGTAGATTTTTTTTTTTGTAGTAAAAATGATCACACAGTGTTGTGGCATATAGAAGTAGTGTGAAAAAAAAATTACTAACCATATCATTGCAAGGAACTATTCACACTACAACATACTACGTGTTTAATACATTTACTTGTCACAGCTGCATTGGTTGCTCAGCAAAAAGAAAAATAGAATAAGCATAAAACTAATTGTGAATCCTAATTAAATTAGTCTTAATTTAATTTGCTGAAATATTATATGGATAAAGTACTTGTTCAGCATAGCTTCTGTTTGACATTATTCTAAATATGATGCGCTGCTTTTCAAAACAACTTAAGCCATTGCTAGTTATAATTTATAGAAATGAGAAACAATGCTCCAAGTTTTACTTTATTTCCTTCTAATATTTTAATTTTAGCACAAATACTTCAAAAAAGGTTTTTATTATCACAGTGTGAACAATGTTAATATAAAAAAATTCAACCAACTTCCACCTTCAAAAATCTCCCAAGAACTACTGTCCAGCAACATTGGAAAAAAACTGTGGAAATGTATTATTTTAAAAGAGGAATTAGTGTGAAGGTAAACGTGTTGAGTGAAACTTGATTGGACATGCTCTACTTGTTTGAAAAAAATATGCAAAAAGAAAGGTCTTTTGAACATTGGACAGTGAAGGAGCAAAATTTTTTAAACTCTAGTAGCACTGCAATGCCTTGCTGCATGAGCAACTTTGTCTTCAGATTCAGGACCAAACCAAGATACCACCACCCTAATATTTCAGAGAAGGAATACTTTTAATTGATATAAGCAAAATATATCATTTTCATTTACCACAGAAAACTTTCAAAAACACAATTATTGTTAAGTATTTTGCTGAGAGTTTTAAGAACAAAAGCAAACAATATCCAAACAGAAGCGTTTTATACACATCACTCTACATACCTTATAGATTAATTTTATAGCTCTACTATAATTACAGATTATGTTCTTTAAGATATATTGTTAGTCCCCTTTAGTTTGCTTTCTTATGCTTAGGACCCCAAAAAGACCACCATTTAGCTTGTGTCTGACTCCCAACAACGCAGTGATATTGAAGTGGTGGTGGTGCGTTAGTATGTGCTGCGATGCTGTGTCTGATCTATTTGTACCAGCATAACACACATTAACACAGCATAAACACATCAGTCTAACCACAGTGCTGGGAATTGTCTACCCAAATAACACCTGCTCTGTGGTGGAGTACAGAGTAGAGTAGAGTAGAACAGAGTAAAGGAGATTAACAACATCTATAAAAAAAAAACAAAAAAAACAGATGGACTACAGTCTGCGTTACAAGCACCAGTATTTTGCCAATTGAATTGAAAAATACTTGAAAATACAAACATGCTGCTACTAGAATATTTAAATAAAGAAAACAAATGTTTTGAATACCATCCCACTAAAAGGATACATGTAACGGATAACATAACTAAGCTGTGGCCCCATCTTGTGGTCAACACATGCTACTTCTCAGTTATATTCTGCAAGTCAACAAAGCGATATTGGCACAAAGCCATTTTTTTTAAACGCACAGAGATATTTTAGGTAAAAAAATATTTTTAGACTTTAACTTCTCCACCTCATCCATTTATGTAAATTTTATTACTATCAATTATTTCAACTGACCCCTTCAATTCTGTAAAAACAATGAATAAAAACTAAAGCCTGGACTAGTTTAGTAGTGGTATCAAAAGTCATAACATGTTAAGCCAGTTTCCACTTTTTAATATATAGTTGTTTAATGAGAAAGGCAGGAAGATATTTAAAATGCACTACTTGTCAAAAAAAAAAAAAAAAAAAGACAGGTTTCACAATAAATATGTAATGAAGCATTTTATTAGAAGTTAACTTAAACTAGTACTAATACCAATCACATTTTCGAATTGATTGATTAATTATTAAATAAAATACATATTTAATAGCAGCTTATATTATTCCTGTATTGGAATTTTGTATTAAATTTTTGTCCATAATGTAGTATGCTTAGCAAGCAACAGTAATCCCTACCAATTTGCTCAAGGTACTGGTTCACATTCATCTTACTGTAATAAGACAGTGATTGATTTCATATATATATATATATATATATATATATATATATATATATATATATATATATTCATATATAATGCACTGCCTTGTTTATACAAGCGTTGTCCATCTCACATTACACATTAAGATGTTGGTACATTACATTATATTATTTTGTATACTGATTATTGCGTATACTCAAATTATTCTAAGCATATAGTAAAGATTTTTTTCCTCTTGACGTGAGTGGGTGAGGGCTAGACCAATTGTTCATTTACTGTCAATGCTATCAATGCAGAGCATGATTTTAAAATTGACTAAAGGTCTAAATAGTATAAGTAATATCTTATGTAGCTATAACTCAGCTTGCAAGAACAAGGTCTCAGAATTAATCACAACCCACAATTAAGACTGACTGCAAAGCCACTGACACATAATAGGGTTAATCTTTATTTACAAAGATCCACCTCACAACAGACGCAGACATAGAACTGTATTTTTATGTACTGATAATAAGCCTCAAAGCCTTATTTGTCCTTAACAATTGGTTTATCCATCAATAAATATCATTGATTTTCAAGCTGAAATTACTGATCCTGTTTTATTTCTACACAATGGTTAATTTACTTCTAAATGAAGATTACAACATTTAAGTACGATGTTGAAATATTTGAGTACAACTTACGGCCATAAGAGTTCTGCTTAAATGAAGCTATCAGTTCAAATTTGCTCTTCAAGTAAAACTGAGATTAACGTCTGTTTAGAGGATGTGGTGAATTAAGATTTTGACAACATTTTACCTATTTGAGTGTAGTGAGAGCCAGAATTTTCCTCACAAAATCAAAGTGGAAAATAGTTCCTACAAAAACTAATGACTAAAAAAAATTTTATTTCAAATCCTTGGAACCGATTACTTTATCTTAAATATTACTATTGGTTACATGTGTCTTTGTGTCCTAAATTTTACAGGCAGATTTAGCCATCTGGCCCTTGAATTATCCTTCAAATCCAGTGTGCGCTTATTTAGTAAAGGATGCTTGGGAAAACCTTTTCAACCACAAACAAAATAAGCAAAAATCTAAAGAATGGCTTGCACATTTACTCAAAAGATTTAGGAAATGGAATAACCAAACAGAAAACCACAGAATAATCAGAACTTACACGAATGAGTGTTCCAACTGGACTCTTGCTGGATCAGTATCTAAAAAATAAGAAAAAGTGTTAAGTTGAGTACATTTATTAAATTTCGAAGTGGAAAATAACATAATAGGTTTCAATCAATCCAATAAAACAAGATGTACCACGGTGAAAGATTTATGACTGTATATAACTATAATTTCTAATCCAAAATACAACTAAGTTAGGGAGATATAAGGTTATCAGATTTTTGGCACCGTCCAACACATTTCCTTCCACATTGCTTTCCACAAGGAATGCATCCTTTAAATCTACTACTATTTAAGCTCCAGGTCACATACAAAACAGGCAGTTTTTTCTGAAACCACAGATACAGATCCAGGGCCAAGGAGTAAAGAGAGTCGCAGTGTCTGGAGCCAAAATCTCAGTGGGAAGAGGTGAGGAGCAAAATGCACTAGACCTAAGGACAATGTGTGTATACATTCCTTTCATTCAGGCTAAACCAAACCTAAGATTTTACAGTAGAACTTTATAAACCATGTGTTTTTTGTCTGTAGTCTGTTTTACTTATGTATTATGTTATATAACAACTTATTATCCGCAAATATTATAAGAAGTTTTTAATGAGTGTTTAAACTAGCCAGGAAAGACTTAAAGTTTTTAAACTTAATTCGGCTAGCAATGATTGTTCTTACTGTATTTAGCATTTGCATGTCTACATTAGTTTACAAAAATCACACATTACTCTGTATTGTTAATTTTTTATTTATTTAAATGAACCAAATCGAGCAACTGTAAATCATACACAACAGCATTTGCTGCTTGGTATTTGGGACAATACCTTAGAAATGCAAAAATAAAAATAAACAGTAAACCGTTTTAATTACTTTTGGGCAAACTTAAGCACAATTTCCTGCAAACATACAAAGATCTCGTAGTTAACCATCAGCTTTCAATAACAATCATGACAAAAGTTGAAAAGAGAAACATTTTTTCTATTGTAACATTTAAACTTACAGTCTAAAAAACTTTGATAAAAAGCTCAGCGGTTAATAAGTACACATGCAAGGAGAAATCATACACCACAGTTATTTTCTGTCTGTCTCAGAAATCAACAACATTTGCAGTGCTTCCTTTCCATTCCTTTTCCAACATATGTATACAGCTGTGCTGACTAATGTATGTTTAAAAAAAATTTAATGGGCTGTTGTCCTCACACCCAGCATTACCTTACCTTCAGCAAGTAAAATAATAATCAAAGATGAAATCAAAATGTATCATGTTTCACCAATTTAAATATTACTTCAGTACATGTTTGCTTGGAAAATATAAACACAAACTTAGATGTGACTTATGAATGGAAATGTTAAAATTCGGGGAGCAAAAGAAATAGACTTATTGCAGTACTTTTAACTTTAAAGAAAGTGTAATCTACAGCAAAAAAAAACAAAAACAACTACTATAGCAGAGAAAGGTTTTGCAGCACGTAAGCAACAATGTCAACTGCGGGTGGCGCTGTTACTCTTTTTAAAAAATTTTTTTACAGCTACTTCTATTTACACCAGCACTGTTCTGCAAGTGAGAACAAAGCTTTTAACTCATTACACGGAAATTAGCTGTCTGTCCATCATATAATAGCATTGCATTATCGGAATCATGGCTGATGATCTAATGCGCTCAATCGAATCAGCCAGTCTGACTACACAAATAGCTCCATTTAGGTTCATTGCTCAGCTCAGATTCAGCCAGTACTGTTTGAATCTGAGACCAAGACAATAGAGGGATAATGTTTTAAGCTGTCAAACTGACTACTCTAAAATATTTAATCATTCTAACATTAATCTTTCTTGTGTAAATATTTTGTGACGTAGAGAACCAGGAGTGACTGAAAACTTTCCACTATGGTGCGAACAGGAGCCAAAACTGAGCTCAGGGAATGCTGGTGCAAAGAGGGAAAAATAAGAGAAGAGAAGAAAAAAGAGAAGAAGAGCAAGACAGAGAGACAGAGAGAGAGAGAGAGAGCAAGAGACAGAGAGAGAGAGGGGGGGGGGGCACTTTGGCATTGTGTTTTGCATTATGTGACTCTGAGTAGGCTCAATCAACCCAAATTGGCTAAGATGTTTTACCAATAAAGACAAATCAATTGAAAGGTTTTAGTATGGAGAAGTGCAGGAAGTCAGCATAAGTGCATCAGTTCTCTTTTTAAATCAATTCTCTAACTGAAAACAAAGAGTATAAAGAGTTTTATTTTTGCTAGATAAGTGTGATCTAAAATATCATCCAAAATAAATAAATAATAAATGAAAAAATAATAATAACAAAAAAAAAAAATCACAAACGAGCCAAATATACTCTTCTTATTTACTCATAAATGATTCAACATTCAGGTATCTGTAAAAAGCAGAAGTTTGTAAAGTTTTATTTCTGCTATCTGATTCCTTTATTCATTTTTTGTTTTCCTATTAGTTTAAAATAATTTTAAGTGGAAAATCTGTCAGTTAAGATGCATCTTCCTACATTTTTTATTCAGAACCTGATTGTATAATTCAACATGTGTTGTTCTATTAATGAAAAGTTACAACGGCATATGCAGTAAAACAAAGCTAAATTATTACTATTAAATGACAAAGACATTTCTAACTTCAAATCGAGAAATGACCATATTTGTCATGCACCTCGACCAATTTTACACAACGGACCGGACTGGACTAGTGGAAATTTAACTCTTTAGAGAAGGTTTAATTAAATTTTTTTAGCCCTAATAGCGTCAATAACAACATCAATAGCATCAATAACTTTTTGTTCATAAAATGTGCCAAAACAGTAAGGATTAGATTTTGTTAGATTCCTATTTTTGAAGTAAAACAAGAACACTCACAACCCAATTGTCATCTCATTAAAAGAAAGGGGAAAAAATAAGGGTGAAGACAAATGCTGTCAAACACCAAGAATAGCTGTATTGATAAAGCACATTCAGTAAAGTAGCCTGAGGAATGAAATATATTCATTCATTCTTTATCTCCCGGTGGGGTTTCCCATGCCCATCCAGGGGAGAACGTCTCGGGCGCTGGGCAGATAGACACAGGACAGGGTGCCAATCCATCACTGGGCACACACTCACACTCTATATGGGGCAATTTTGAGAATTCATTTGACTTGATCCATGTTTTTGGACTGTGGGAGGAAACCGGAGAACCCGGAGGAAACCCACGCAGACACGGGGAGAACATGGAAACTTCACCCAGATGGGGATTCGAACCGGGAATCCCTAGTGCTGAGAGGCGAACGTGTTAACCACAAAGCCACCGTGCCGCCCGAATGAAACAATATAAAATCTACTTTCAAATTAAAATGGATACCATGTTGTAGATAATTATAATAATCCAGAAAGAAGGCAGATTAGAGCTACATAACTAAATATAATGTCTTTGAATAGTATTTTGATTATAAAATAAAGCAGTAACAGAAAAAAAGGTCTGTCTTGTGGGGCATTTAAATAGCACAGCAGTTCAGAGAGCACCAATGGTGCAGACCATGTTTGACAATTACATGTTGGAGACCGATGTTTAAAAAGCACATGGAACTACTGGGCAGTAAGGTATTTTAAAGGCATAATCTGATCTTCAATAATAACTTCTACTAATTGCTTAAAATGCAAGCATTCAAAGTGGGGCAACCAATTGGCTATAACACAAAACTCCCTTCTGACTTCCTAGCCACTAATCTGCTGAAGAACAGTTTGTGCCAAGGATGGAAGTAATAATAAGCTTCTATTGTCCCACATAGGCTCCCTTCATTTCAGATCAAGGTAAAGGCACAGGCTGAAGGTCAATGAAATATTTCAAGAAAAGCACCTGCTCCATGTCCTCTAGAAGTTGTTCTGTGTTCTGGCAGAGCAAGAGCTCTTCTACATAAAGGATTGAATGAAATTGGCACGCTGCAAAAATGACATTCACATTAATGGAAGGTCCCATATTTAAAGTTATTTTAGAGCAGTGTCTGTAACAACACCTAACTGTATGACTTTAAAAGATAGTACCAATGATCTGGATTCCATTTTAAGTCAATCTTTCAGTTGAATATAAAAATTAAAAAGGTAGTAGTGTTCAGTGGCTCAGTGAATTACTCATAACTAAAGATGTATTAACAGTAGTGCTTTACAGTTTCAAAACCTTTTCTTTTTCCCCAGATATTTAACCCAACAATTCCAAGTATTCTTAAGGACTTTAACAATCTACAAGTAGACAATGAGAAACGAATTAATCAAATTTAGCCAATTTTTTATGCTCCAATGTTACATATCAGTAAATTCAGCAAACCTACAGGCACATAATCCTGTGGTCAAGGATTTTTAGTGGGTTGACAAATCCTGTGTGATGAACTGTTGTTCAAAATCAGAGCTCTATCAAGGTCTGACCTTTACAACACATGTCTTTGTAATATATTTGCTTTGTAGTATTACTCTTTGTAGTGTAGTGAAGATTTCTGGGAACTTTAGAAGAGGAATTGTTGATACTCATAAGGCTAAAAGAGGTACAAACCATCCATAAGGAGTTTGGAATTTACCAATCCATGATAAGAGAGATTAGTGCACAAATTAAAGAAAGTCAGGATTATTATTATTACACCCTTTATGAGTGGTCAACCAAAAAAGATCATACCAAGAGCAAGCCTTTAATAGTCCATGAGTTCACAAGGAAATCCAAGATAACTCCTAAGCAACTCAATATCCTTCACATTGGTTAATTTAAATGTTCACCATCAGACGAAGACAATGTTTTGCATTTTTATTTATATAAATTTTTCCATGTGTTATAACTTTATAGAACAGCCCCAATCTGCTCATATGGAGGCACTAGCAATTTTAATGCCCTATGCTTCCACTCCACAGTCATAAACACAACCTATTAATCAGGGGCAATTACAGTACATAAAATATTTATTAAATCTCCTGCGAACACAATGCAGATAAATAACTTTGCAATGCGCCATGTTTCCCTTATTGTAACATAAAGAAAGTAGCATTGGCAGATGGGGCTGGAAATATTGAGCCATTCAACATTGGTAAAGGACATGAGGGAGACATAACTTCTGTGGCACTGTTCAAACACCCTACTGCCAACTTTGAAGAATATTAGATTTATTTAAAAATGTCTGGTAAATAAATATCCCATGTAGCTAGCACTGTGAATCTGGCAGACTGCGCTCTCTGTTGCAGATTTTTAAATATTCAGTACTGCAGAGTCTTGTTCCACCAATAGCCATGTAGGCACATTCACAGAGAGGTTTTTAACAGCAGCCAGTGGCTGGCCACTTGTACATCAGAACCCAGCCTGGCAATAAAAAGTGTTTACCTGCACTGCATGCCAGAAATGTTCTGCTTTATGCTTAATGGCACCATCTATAAAAATGGCAATTTAGATAAACATTAATAGATTTATGACTGAAGGTATATATGTTTAACCTGCAAGCAGAGTCGGCCACAAAATTGACTGCATGCTGTTTCTTTTCCTTTCCCCAGCTTAAACACAAAGAAGCTTTAAGCCATTAGCAGACATCATTAAAAAGTGAAATGTACTAATGTTAAAACAAAAGGAAGATATAAAACCACCTGGAAAATAAATGTTTGTTGTAATCTATTTTTATTTATTTTTTGGTCCAATATGTACCTTTATAGGAGGCCTGTAGAAATGGCTCAGCTTTTCAGGGACTGTGGCTAAATAAAAGAAACTACCCTTGCAGTCCATAAAGACCAAATTGCAACAAATCACCAGGCATTTTTATTCTACAAAAACAAAAACTGCAAAAAATAACTTTTTCAATACATATGTTACCCCTGCTACATTACACAATTTAAAGTGTGAAACACTGAAGTAATTTGTATGTGCATGGAGAAAACATATGGTTTAGATTTGATGTCCTTTTTGACGTCACCCTAACTAAGTCCTGACAAAAACAGATCCATCCTGCAGACTATTCTCCTTCCATGAAATCCAAAAATCCAATGGCTTTAGCATCTAAAGCTAAAAATTAAGCACAAGAACAGCACAAATGAATTAATATGTTCATTAACATTTAAAAAAAATCTTTTCTTATTTTCCATTGAAAGTAAAACAACCTATATACATATGTGGGTTAAACTCTTTAGAAGACAAACAGGTGCACACCCAAAGACCCTCGATGTTTAACATGCTCAGTCATACCTTTGCTCAAAAAGCCAATGCTCAACCCAAATTTGATCGAGAGCTACAAACCTGTATCACTTTTACCTTTCCTGTCTAAAACACTTGAACAGTTGTTCACATGTCTCCAGGTTTCTTAATCAGAACAAACTCCTTGTCTGGTTTTAGGTGTTGTCACTCCACTGAGACAGCACTGCTTTCTGTGATTGACTCACATAAATCTGCCAAAGCTAACTCTCAATGCTCTGTCCTCATTCTGCTAGACCTTTTGATAAAGTAAATCATCAGATTCTACTGTCCACTCTATTAGAATTAGGTTTTTCTGACACGACACTTGAATGGTTTCGATCCTATCTAACAGGAAGGACCTTCAAAGTGTCATGGAATGGAGAGATCTCTAACTCTCACAAAGTAATCACTGGTGTTCCTCAGGGCTCTGTACTTGGTCCTCTCCTCTTTTCACTATACATGACATCACTGGGCACAGTCATTCAGGTGCATGCTTTCTATTACCACTGCTATGCTAATGAAACTCAGCTTCATTTGTCTTTTGCCCCTGACAACACCACAATCTCAAATTGGATATCTGTCTACCTCATCGACATATCTGTTTGAATGAAGGCCCGTCATCTCAAATTAAATTTAGCAAAAACAGAGCTTCTCATAATCCCAGCTAAACCCACAATCCATCACGACCTGACCTTCCAAATTGACGGCTCTCCAACCAATTCGGTTCGTAACCTTGGTTGCTCAATAGACTCCCACCCTAAATTCTCTGATCATGTTATCAAAACTGCTTGTTCCTGCAGATTTCTTCTTTACAACATAAGGAAGATCAGACATTTCTTGACTAAAGATACTACCCAGCTGTTAGTTCAAGCCCTCATCCTATCCCGGCTTGATTATTGTAATGCGTTACTTGCCGGTCTCCCTGCTTCCACAAATCAGACCCCTGCAATTAATTCAAAACTCTGCAGCCCGACTTGTATTCAACCAGCCAAAGCGAACTCATGTCACTCCACTACTCATTTCTCTCCATTGGCTCCCTGTAGCTGCTCGCATTCAGTACAATTTAATGACTCTGGCCTACAGGACCATTTCTGGATCTTACCCCCCTCTTACCTTTACTATCTTTTGAAATACACTCCGGCTCGTTCATTTCACTCCAGTGATGATTGACGCCTGGTGATTCCACCTCACCAAGGAGCTAATTCCCATGCCGTGGCGTTCACCACTGCAAAATGGTAGAATGATCTTTTCAACACTGTCCATAAGGCAGAGTCACTAGAAATTTTTAAGAAACTACTATAGACTTTTTTTTAACAAACACCAAAAAAAAAAAAAAAAGGGGGGGGGGTGCAGGATCATACAGTATAACAATCAGGTTTGATAATTCTACAGTGTAGCTGGTTTTCTTCA
>JAFMOD010001006.1:1042299-1058742 GCA_019802435.1 Corydoras maculifer | reverse complement strand
TTTTCAAGTATTACAGTTTGGCCTTCATAAAGGAAAATCAAAGGTAATATCAAACACTTTAATATCAATAAACGTGTTTACATTTTTTGCACAGATGAAATAAGAATCACAGATGTGACCCTCACTCCCAACCCAAACAAAGTCTTTCAGAGTTGCAGTTTGCTTTTTGACAGACATTATCTATTATAAAATGGGTAATTATGGTTCTTAATTCTGATTGTTTGAGCAGTTTGTCCAGTCGTAACGTTATTGACAATAACGCACACCTGTGATCGCTTCACATTCATGTCAATGCATCATATGGCCACTAAATAGAAGAATTTGATTGTTAGAGAAACCGAAAACCTGTTAATCAGAGATTAGTGTTCACTTTAAAACTGAACTAGATTAAGTCGCGGAACAATTTTGTACTCACATTTATGAATCAGGTTTTTTTTTCTCAAATATACTGTTTTTGTAACTATTTTATGAAAGCAATAAGGCAGTTTAGCTAGGTCTAAAAACACCTCTATTCCATGATTTTAACGCATTTACTATCGTAACTTATTGCTTTATTATGTATACAGTACATCCTCCTGAGACCCAGACTTCTGCAAAAAAGTAATGTACGCATATGAGGATGCAGGATGTCAGGAGAGCCTGATTTCCTCAAACAAACATTTAACCAGTCAGTAAAACTGGTAAATGACATTAAAGCTACAAAATAGACTAGTGATTTTTGATGAATCTATAGAGATTTAGAAGCTAATTTAAAATAATTAAATTTTGTAAATTGAACTACAAAACAACTTAAACACAAAAATCCTCGATTCTCTAGACACCAATAGAGAAAAATATTCACCTTGCAAACTACACACACACACACACACACCCATAAGTGAGCCAGCAGCATCAAACTGGGACAACACAGACCAATCTCAGCACTCAGTACAAGATCACTTACAAAATGCATTCTTTGGACTCCACTCATGCTGGGTAACAATGATGCTGCGCTCCTTCCCACGCACAAGCCATTTATGACCTTAGCTACTGTTACAATGTCCTCCCTTAACTGAGAATGCACAGAGAAACAGAGTGTGCATATTTAAGAAAGATATAACCTATTATAATCAGAGTTACAGGGAGTGCTGTGGGATATCCTAGTGCTTACTGGGTAAAAGGAGTCGAACACTGGACAGGCCCATAGCAAAGCAGACATACAAACTAGCACATTCACAGATAAGGAAATTATCTGTGTATATTTAAGTATAATTAATTCACCTACCACCATGCTTATTAAACAATCAAAAGAAACTGGAACTCCTGGAAAAAAGCATGTGCATCTTCACACAAAAAGGACTTTGTCTTCCCAAACATGAAAGAGAACCCCCTGAATCTTCCAGTTAAGAGGTGGGAACACTTACCACTGTACCACACATAGAGAGCGAGGCAGCACAAGAGACAAGCAAACAGAATTAATGTGAGAGTGAGCGAGAGAGGAAGTGAGAGAGTGAAGGAGAAAGAGGGTGAGAGAGAAACAACAGAGGAAAATTGAAAGACAATATGGAAATAGGCAGAGAAGAATAAGAATAATTTAATCTGTTTAGAGAACTGGTTTTGAGTTGTGCCATCTACTAAAGATCATGCTCAATGTTGTATTTTGAAGATGCAGCAATCCAAATTTTTTCAATGTCTTTTGGAGAAAGCTTTAAACATACAAACTTTCCACATACACTCTCCAAAGTCTTGTATAATCTCTTTATAGAAAAGTGGGAACTGTTAGGACTGCAACGAGGGGAACAAACCTGAAAGAAATGACAGTCGAAGGTGTAATATGTAGATGTCCCAATTTTTGTCCAAATTGTGTTAGTGCTCTTAATGCTTTAAGGTTTTACTTCCATGCAGAATTATAAAACATGAATGATACATGAGGTTTTAGTCACTAGTGAATTAAAAGTGGCCTATTAACAAGACATAACCAGTTGTTATTTATATACATATGTATCTATCCATCTATCTATCTATCTATCTATCTATCTATCTATATATATATATATATATATATATATATATATATATACATATACATATACATATACACACACACACACACACATATTCCATTCAGTGTCATTCAGATGGTAGGGCAGGTTGCCAGCCTTAAAAAGCACGATCACTTAAACACATGAATTGCCTATTGTCTACTATATTTATGTAGTAGGCAAAAACTGTAAACATGAATAGCTAGTGTGACCAAACACACAATTGGGCTGTAGGTAAAAATTCCTCTGATGAAGCTATTTTAAAGTAAGTAAGTTTAAGGGCAGCATTTCATGTAAATAGCAAAACTTATAATATATAGTTACTAAGAAATATGTTGATGTGTTGTATATATTACATGCTGTATACATTACAAAACAGATCCCAAAACATTCAAAAACTGTTTTTAAAAATGCATGTAAAGCAGCTTCTACTTTCTACTTCCAATTTATAACAGCAACAATAAATTAGTTTGTGCTTAATGGTTTTTACTAAACCTCAGAAACCATAACATAAAAGCTGAAAAACTTAAGTTATATAAAAATAATGTTTTAAACAGAAATAGCAGCCTGTTATAAAACATCCTCTCTTATCTAAGGCTCTGTTTCCTTTTTTAAGCCGGACCCAGTCATTTCCCTAAATTGCCCCTCTCTAGGGCAAAGTCCAATCAAAACACCACTACTTCCGCTGGCTATTTAGTAGCTCTGCTTTGCATTTCCCAGCAAGCTGCAGGTTGAGGCTAAAAGCAGCCCAGGAAGTGTAAGCATTCTCTGTCCTGTCTGCTTCGGTTTAACTCAGACAGACTTCAGTGTGGGCCAAAGTCAACAGCCAGCCTCTCACTTATCTTCTTGTGCTGCATAACATCTGGCCAGCCTTCTCACTTTTGACCACATCTGGGCAGCCTTACACAGGCCAAAGTGTGCATCATGCTGATTGTGTATGGGTAGACAGACGGACAGTCGAAGTTCATCCAAGCTGCTGTATATCATTACAAAGCAATTACACTCTGAGAAAACCTCATTAACCGTACCTGTAATGTATTGACCCCAGGCAAGGGGTGGCAAAAAGCCGGCGGTGGTAAATTTCCGAGTCTGATCTCAGCAGGGACCTCTGGCATTGCTCTAAATCAGACCATAGATCTGAGTCTGGCAGCTGTCAGGCATTCGCTATTTGACCTTCAGCAGTTTTGAGATCTAAGCATTGAGCAGTGTGCCTTTACCCCAGACACTACGAAAGCACAAAGGCAGGAAGAAGCCTGGGTGCATCTCCACTGTGGTGGTATTCATTTTTATAAAGCGTATGATTTTTTTTTGTAAAAGGTGTGTGTGTTTACTAAAACATACCGCTTAATTTGTCCTAAACTATTTACACTCACACCTACTCTTTCGCCTTTAATAGTGATCCTCTTCATTTACCAAACATCTCAAATATTCATGAGCATTCTTAGCTGGCACAGTGTAAATAGGTTTGACTTTGTTCTTTTAATGTTCAATATTTTGCAGCAGATACAGAAACAGTACAAACCTACTGTTTGAAACAGAAAAGGTCAAGGTTGCAGAGCAAAATATCTATTAGTGCTATGTTCAATTTAGATCTTACAACAGGGTGTATTAGCTTATTGCTGATATGGCAGGCATATTCAAACACTGTCTAGAGAGCACAAATTGAGATAGCAGGTAGAGGTAAGACAGCAAAGATTTTAATAAATCAAACTTCATTACATTGTTTTTTGCATTCTAATATTCTTTTTTGACACAAACATGTTTGCTTATATAATGGTTCAGAAAATGTATAGTCTCTCAAAACCAATGGGGTGCTGTAAAGCTGTTTCAAAAAAAGAGAACTAAAGATAATTTAAAATGGATTTTGCATTGCACCCTATGAGCACTGGAATAAGCTTCTGTTCACATATAACCCTAATTAGGATAAGTTACTTAAAATGAATTAAAGTATGACTATATAAGCATTGTTTTAAATAATGTTTAATTTTGTACTTTTACAGCTATTAACAAAAGTTAGCAAAGTGTACTTTGAAATCCTAAAAAAGAGATTTCTGTTCATAAAGTTTATATAATTTATATAGAACTGAAGTAAATTGTCAAAATGGCATGGCAAATTTTTATACAGCAGTCCAGACCTGGCTGACCCATCTTTTTGGGCTTTTTGTAGTTGTTTTAGACCCACATTAAAGTCGATGAGAGTATAATGCAATGGAATACAGAATAAGAGCTGGTACCATCAGGGAATACATGCACTTGTTTCATGGTGGTGTAAGATTGTACAACTTTATAAAGACTATATAGAAAAATAATGCATGTAAAAGACATTCGTGTATGACCTTAACAAGACATATTTTTTTAAATATGTATAATCTAGTAAGAATGCATGTGGCACAGTTCATTTTCAACAACAATTACTATGTAAACCATGCTTCCTGTAATTGCTGTGTTGATTTATTATTTAACTCCCATCCCTTATCAAAGCAAAATGCCAAGATATGCACTGTCCTTTTACTTTTATTTTAGTATCTTATTATGATTTACCACTACTTTAAGAAAGTAGTGTAAAATACATATTACCACATAAAGCCTAAATCTTACTGCACTTTCTCTTATTTAATATTTTCACCTGCTACTTTCTCATTACACTTAATTCAACCTAATGCAACTTTTAACGTTTTTTTGATTATCATTTTTTTGCAAGAAGTTAGAAAGCAGAGCACAGAACATCTGAATTAGAGCAGGGTAAAATTAATCTAATAGTTAGCAAAGAAAATAATTATTTGCATTTTAATTGTATGCACTTGAATTTTAGCAGGCATCACGGTGGCTTAGAGGTTAGCACGTTCGCCTCTCAGCGCTAGGGATTCCCGGTTCGAATCCCCATCTGGGTGGAGTTTCCATGTTCTCCCCGTGTCTGCGTGGGTTTCCTCCGGGTTCTCCGGTTTCCTCCCACAGTCCAAAAACATGGATCAAGTCAATTGAATTCTCAAAATTGCCCCATATAGAGTGTGTCTGTGTGAGTGAGTGTGTTCCCAGCGATGGATTGGCGCCCTGTCCTGGGTCTATCTGCCCAGCGCCCGAAACGTTCTCCCATGGATGGGCATGGGGAACCCCACCGCGACCCTAATAGAGGATGAAGCCGGAGATAAAGAATGAATGAATTTTAGCAGTATAGTAAAATAAACACAGCTTTGAACACTAATTGTTATACAAGACAGTCTGCTTACAAATGAGCGCTTGAATTTGTTGACTGGGGACTCTCCAACCAATGATTTAGATGTTAATTTTATTTGGTCAAATGGCGCTACTCTATAAACTAAAACACCTGCTAAAATCTTTAATAAAGCAATCTAAGCAGCTTTTAAATAATAGAGCAATAACTGAATACTGATGTTTGTATTGTAGAAAGACAAATACCCAATGAGCATAAAGCCCCTTCACAGTGTAACCTTGTTAATACATGACAATATACTCATGTACACACAGGGTAGAGTTTCACAATTGACATGCCAGACATTATTGACAGATCGGCAAAATAATCTATTTCACACATATGCCCCATCATTTCTTTTTAAACACATCATCACTTCTGTAACAGGCTCTAATCAATTCAGTCCGGGTCTGTCAGAGGGTGGAGGAGGGGCCATTGTTAGGCCACGCGGAACAGCAGCAGCTGTGTCTTGGTAATTTTGAGCCCCAGTGGTACTCTGCAATGCGTAACAAAGAATTGTGGTTACATTTTTCTTTGGGTCTCAATGACAATGAAATTATAAGTAAAGGGGAAATTTGTTGGAATGTCAAAAAGGAAGAGCTGCAGAAACTGCAAAATACTAGGTGACTTCAACAATTCAATTACCTACCGCCTTTGGGCACAACATATTCCTACAGTTAATTGCGATGCATTATTAAGTACATGCTGAGGAATGGCAAGGTTAAACCAAAATGCTTATCAGGTCATTTTCCATCATCTGGATTTCCATATCATCTTTTTAGTCACCAGCGATAGATTGGCACCTTGTCCTGGCTGATCTGCCCAGCTTCCGAAAGGTTCTCCACTGGATGAACATGGGAGAACATGCAAACCAAAGGTGTCAGTTGTTCTGACTAGCTAAAGTACAAGTATTATTCCATTTTGTTTTTGTCCTATTACATGCGCAAAACTAATACCAATTGTTCCTTTAGCAGCAATTCAGTTATATATATATATATATATATATATATATATATATATATATATATATATATATATATATATATATATATATATATTTTCTTTTGCGTACTATGCTACTCACAGACTTTAAACGTCCATGCTTCACAGAATCATTCAGCTGTTAGGATTAAACTGTCTCTGGGGCTGTGAAAGAACCCCAACAAGATCAAAGATTCCATAAAGTATATAACGCAGTTTGATCTTTAACAATCACCCTCATATCAGAGTGCCATAGACCCAACACCTCATATTCCTTTAGTCAAGAAAAATAGGCCTACATATTCCCACTACTGCACTTTCCCCTCTTCTTTTGGTTGGCTATTTACAATGCATCCATCACCCTTATAGAATTAGATTAGCACCACTCAGCATGTGGCCCCTAAACTGGTAGCTTGAGGCATCGCAGTCTGCTTCTGTAGGCTGTGCATAGACGATGCCAAAGAAGCATAACTAAGGTAGCAATGGTTTTAGATGCCTTTGAAAATGTTACACAGAGGGAGTAAAGACCTGGGCATTCTGCTGAGATCGCAGTGCTTCCTGCACTACATTAACACTTTTTATGTGCACTACATTACATTAGTACAAGACAGAAGGAACAGGAATCGCATGCAGATTAAATGATACTCATCCCTAGGTGTTGATGTCTCTGAAGCAGAAAGTGGTCCAACAATTTACTCCATGTTGCATTGAGATGCATTATAGACTTAATTAATGTAGTCTCCTGATGTCCCATTTTACTATTTTCTGGCATTTGCTTCTAAAACCATCTGCTCAAAAACAATAAAAAAAAATTAACTTGAAAGTAATTCAGCTGTACCATATTACTGACTAAAAACAAGTAATGCCATGCTTGTGCAACTGGATAACCATCCTCCTGGCTAACAGACTTTAAACTAATACTTACTAATACTTAAATACTTAAAAATACTTATGCAACAGAAACAACAACTTGTGCCATCACTGAGTTGAGGCTTGCGGTGCTATGATCTGAGGTCTACTGATAAAACCACCACTTCAGTATAAAATTGGTAAAATTGGCCAAATATTCCATACTTCCTAGAGAAGCTAAAGGTTAAGTATGCTAAATTTAATATGTTGTATGTTAAATTTAGTATGTTAAATAAAGTGGAAATGATGTCTGTAAGTATTGCCTGGACCATTTAAGCATTTATAAACTTTATAATTGTTTTATTCTTATTGTTCTTAGAGTAACTGTTTTAATGAAAACCAAAGCTGTATGTTGTCTGCTGATTCTGTTTGATAGCCATCTGTCTTGCTGGCACAGGACTGCTGTTATTTTATTACTTTCAATTTGCTCTTTTAAAAGACAAGACAAACTTGATTACAAATGAGGACTGGCTGTTTTAGTTCAATTTCACACAGGGTAATAAATGTACAGAACAAATTAACCACACTGAATTAAGATTGGGAAGAAAGAAAAAGAGATGGAGAGAGGAGAATTTCAAATAAAGAAGTGTAAGGTCTATTAGAAATTGTCACATTTTTTTCAAGCAAAAGGTCATATCATATATTATCATTTTAGCCAGGTAATCTGTAATGCCTGAAGATATTAAGTGCTGAAATTCCCTAATGAAATTAATTATTCCAATTCATATTCTAGAAACCTGAATGTGCATATAAAGAAAATCATTTATCCTTCGTAATGCAAATGTTGTATTCCCAAAAGAGAGCAAGAATAAATACTCATACAAACTTAAAACAGACCATTGGACATCTTGCTCTTGAGGTTTCTTTACAGCTCCAGGTTTGTAACTTAAAAACCTCCTGCCCCACCATTTGCTGTGGCTGTGGTGCTGAAAAGATGTATTACATAGTTTTGCTTCTCGACAGTGGTACCAAAGTTTAATGCTGTACGGCATTGAATTCTAGCTGCTATTAGATAAATGTCATTTATTTTAACTACAGTTACTGTTTAACTAATGTAACTACTGTTAAGTACAGTGACAACCTCTGTGGAATTTTATTAGCATTTAAGGATCAGTGAGATTATTCCGAAGAAGGATAAAAATATTTTTTTTTTTACTATTGTAGATCATATAGCATTCTAAAAACCCCAAGGGTAATGTGCATGTCATCGTTAGGCTGCAAAGGTAATGCGTGTAGCATATCAATAAGTGCAAAAATCATGTTAAGAACTTACCATAACAATAAAATGCAATAAAACTAGTCATAAAAAGAAAAAAACAATACTCATGCCTCAGGGTTTCTAACTTTACTTCACTTCCACTCTGCCGTCAACTCAGCAAAGTTGCACATATGGGCCAATGTTTTTTAAATGATGTAATAAATTACTTTATGCAATCCTCTTTCAACCACGACACAGGAAACCATAAATAAAGCCAAACAAACAACGGAAAAAACAATGGACAAGTGGTTTAGGTGAGGCCATTATTTAAAATAAATAGACGATGAGGTCATATACCTCTTGTTTATTGGTCACTGGAGCATTTGGTCAGCATGCCCCACCAGAGGCCTGAGAGCTTAGCACTGCAAAAATGTTAGTTCCTAATCCTCTTAACAGTGAGTCGGCACAGTACTGCTTACAGTGCCCCCTATTGCCAGTCTTTGAAGAATGGGAGTAACTGCACATTCTTAGCTCAGCCATGGTGACGAATGTGAAAGCAAACTGATGAGAGAAAGCTGGACCATGCAAAACTGCCCAGCAGCAGAAAGAGGGGTCATGTGTTTGAGTACAACACTTCATACATATGCTGATTTCATTACTGCATGCTCAGTAAAGATATGACATTCAGCATATCAGTCAGAGAGAAAAGTGCCAACAGAGAAGCCCCTTGGCTCAGGGTGTTAAAAGAAAACAGACTAGACTAGCAAGTATGGTACAAATAGTGAGTCATTTGAGCTCATTACAAATATATTTGTGCCAGGGAATTTATGGAGTATATTTGCACACCTGTTCAGTCACGCAGTTACCAAGCCAATACACAAACAATGTCCTTAGGTCAGAAATTGACACTGACAAAGGACACATGGGTGTTGAATGCAAAATGTGAACAGGATGAATTTAAAGATAGATTCAAATAGAATACCTAATAAGCTGTTCAAGCTGGCTCATATGCATAGGTAATAAAACTTGCCGTTGACCTGATGTATTTTACACAAATATGACATGCAAATGACAAGAATGTTCCTTTGTCCAAAAAAAATCCTCAATGCCAGAACTTAGGTGTTTTATTTCCATGAGTGTAAGAGATTAAGATCGACCAAGACTACAAAATTAAATTATGGGTTGCAACTTTGTTCCTGTTTCTCCACCTCAACATCATGTAATTATCTGATTCTGTTTAAATATGTTTTTTTTTATTGAAACACATTTTAAGGTATTGTATTTGAGGCCTAAATTATGCAATTCTCTTATAAAATGCTAATAAGAAGAAACTAAGTGATTTGAACTGTACTCATGCAAACAATGGTATAAAAACAACAACCACTCAAGTTATACCAAGTACTAAAATTTCATTTATAGCTTTTAATAGGTGATAAAATGAAAAATTATATCGTTAATAATAAGCTACAGTAAATGAGCACATTTCAGACTTTTTTTTTGCTTTACATGCATGTTAGTTCTTTGCAGTAGACAAGCAGGGTGTATATAGTTAGACTTAAAATTCAAACTGGAAAATATGTACGCAAAAGTATGCTTCCATAAAAGACATTTGGATGGCATCTGATTAAGCAGTTCTTCATGTATTTATTTCTGCTGACCATCTATGTGGTCTTTAGGCATAATAGTATGGTGAGTAACACAGCATTTGAGAGCAAACAACAAATCCTTAATGATGTTTTGTCTGTAATCAAATTACAATATTTGTATTGCTTTGTTTCCCCAAACCACAACAGTCTAAGTAAGTACACCCCCACTTGTTACTTTACTTAATATCTATTTTGTCAGCTCCACTTACTATAGAAATCTGCTTCTTGTAGTAGAACAAATTCTGTTGTCTTTATTTCTCGTCACACTTTGTTAGTCCCTTTTACTAATAGTCTAATGATCACCACAGTGCAGGTATTAATTGGATGATTCTCAGTAGTGCAGTAACAGTGGTGAGTACATGTTGTGCTGGTATAATTTAATTAGCTACAGCAGTGCTGAGTTTTTAAAACACTGTGTCCACTTACTGTAAATTCTATTTGACACATCAACCTTACTGCTCAACTTTTAAGATGTAAAATTAAAGACAGCATTGCATCTGTAACTGCACTTACCGTCATCTTTCATTAGTGTTCAAAGGACATATCAAACAGGATGCTAGAGACTAGACTGTTCTCAGTACAACGGCAGCAGTCCTAGAATATTTAGTTTGATTAATTATTCTCACAGAGATGGATTGGCGCCCTGTCCTGGGTCTATCTGCCCAGCGCCCGAGACGTTCTCCCCTGGATGGGCATGGGGAACCCCACCGCGACCCTAATAGAGGATAAGCGGGAGATAATGAATGAATAAATGAATAATTATTCTCAGCCCGGAGATGTGACTTAGGAATTCTAAAATTCCTGCAGCACAGTTTGTCTGTTCAGCTTATACTAGCACAATACACACTAAACACACCATTACCGCATCAATGCTATTGTACTGCTAAACATCATCCAGTAATTGCATGAAGATAAAGAATGGAAAATACCTCATCAGAATCTTTTGAAATCAACAGTACCAAGTTTCTTTTTTCTCTTTTTAAAATCTTTCAAAACAAATTTTAATTACTGGGGCTAAATGTGGGTATTATTAATGCTGAACAGAATTTTTTTTAAATGATAACACAATAATGTAAACAGGAAAAAGTGAAAATGAAGGGGAAAATAATCAAATGTGTAAATTCCAGCTTGATGTTGATAAGGTGCTGGGAATGTTATTAACAACAGTGTGAGTCGCTATGGCATGTGGGAGGTGATATTTATAGGAGGAAAGCCAATCTAAGGCATTTTTCAGACTACCAGTGAAAACAGCCTGGCAGTCTGCAAATGGCTTCCTTTTTAAAGCTCCATCAATTAACGTGTGCCAGCCAGGAGGAGACCAAGTGTGACAGAGCACAGTCAGTAAACATGCTGTTGCTGGAAAAGTTCCAGCCCTGAGACAGGATAGAGTGTCTGCAACAACAATGCTGCACTTGCTTTAAGCCTCTTTCAAAAAATATTTTAAAATGTTTTGGTGGCTAATGAGTTTAACTTTACAAATACAAATTATACAAAGGTACATTAGCATGCAGGCTGTCTGTAATTAAAACATGCTTAAATGCTTATAACATGCTTACATGCTAACATAACAGGGAAGCTTACTTGGACCATTCTCTAAACAGTGGCTCTCAAATTAGGGTCCCCCAGGATTTAGAAGTCTGTGACATTAAGTCAGGGGATCCACAACAGATTAATCACTCTGATGGCTTTTACAAGCAGTTGAACAAAATTAAAGAGCTATGTTTTATGAATTGAATCATTATTATTTATTTATTTGCATTGGGAACTTTTATGATCTGGAGTTGCTTAATTGAGCAGTCACCAAATGTACACTTAATCAAGGGATTTTTTTTAAAGATAAAATTGCAGATAAACTCTGGGCTTGAATCAAAATAAATAAGTAATCTTATATACACATAAATCTGACTACCACAGAATCCTGACTCAATGAGCATCTTTGGAAAACACTGGGGACTTCAAAGATATAATATAATAATAATAAATTAAATTTTAACTGTTTCTGTAAGGTATTCCTACATTTAATGTTTTTTCCTCCGCTGTCCGGTCTTAGTATTTAGCAGTGCTTGTTTTATTAATTAATCGATTATTTTTTGTTTCTTTTGAGAAAGTTTTAAACTTTATTCAATCTGTAATTTAATTGCATGATTTTGTGAAAAAGCACAATTTGAGACTTATTATGCTAGTTTTCTAGAAGTGATGTACATATTTTTAGCTAGCACACAGTATTAAACAGTGAAATCCAATTCTGAATGAATGTGTTAAAAGACACGTTTATGAGCTTCAAAGAAATATACAGATGTTCTGGGCAAAAGGTTTTAACATCACCTTGAAATAATTAATTTCAGTCCATTTAAATATAAAAGGCTGAAGTAAAGAAAAGCATACAATAATTGCTGTATTAGCCACAATGGAGGTGAAATATAATTTAGAAAAATTAACACTAGAAACAAATCTTTATCTATCTATATTAGGGGTATTTACAGTAAAAGTAGATTAACATGTTAAGCGATGAGCTGTAATTACTGCATAATTTATACAAATTAACAGACCTTTGACATTATTTGACATTCATTACCACATTTTTAATTTATAAAATTTTTACTGACTAAAGACCATGATCTGTGTCACACACCTAATATCTAAATGACAAAGAAATAATCAGCAAAATAACTGTTTAAGAAATAATTTGTGAGAACATACATAATATTTTTGTCATTTTGCAGTGCACTTGGTATTTAGCCAACTTGTTTTTCTATTTAATCCAGATCTGCTATACTACAAATAAAACTGGTGAGTACTGTTGACAAGAATTTCTTTAAAAAGACATATTTCAAAAAACATTTAAGAACTATATAATAAAAAAGCACATGTGCCTGGTGCACAAGTGGGGATTTTACTGCACTCAAAAAATGCTGCAGTGTTCCATATCGACCCGTTTATTGACATTTTGCTTGGGAGTGTTATCACGCACCCTGCATGACTGACCTGTGGCCCTTATTGGGCCAACAATCCACCAGGAAGACTCTCTCTTGTCAGTTAACCTATTTACACATACTGACAGGCTGTTCAATGTTTACATGCAATTAAAGTAGCACCTAAAAACAACAGCTAATTCAATTTAAAATGACTTTTCCTGTTGGGGATCTCTGTATGCAGTAAAGTGAAAGCGACAAAGAACTATAAAATATTTAAATAGTATATCACTTAATTTTAAAAGCTAGCTGTTTTTTTATGTTTCACCTTCTCTCAGTAAAACAACTCCGATACGTCGTAATCTTAGCTCTTTCGCTAATATAGTTTTTGCTGACTTGGTTACAGATGCCCTTCCTTGCATCAGTAACTTCTCAACCCTTGACATCAACACTACATCCAGCACATTCTGCTCCACCATAGCTTCCTGTCTTAACCAGGTCTGTCCAATATCCACACACAGCTCTCCATCCAGCCCCTAGCTCACAGAGCTACTTCGGAAACAACGCACTACTCTTCGATCGGCTGAAAGAAAATGGCACAAGTCTTGTCTATGTTCAGATTTAGAAACATACATCCTTCAAGAGGGCAGCCAGTGAGTACTGGTAACTGCTGCTAAGTCCGTGTTCTTCCAGTCCAAGGTAATATGCATCTCAGATGCCCGCACTTTATTTAGAACCTTTAACTCTCTGCTCACCCCTCCCAGCACCTCTCTGTCAGCTGATGTCTTTGCAACTTTCTTCACAGAAAAGATTGAGGACATCAGCTAACTCTTTCATATCTCCCCATTTCCACAACACTACATTCCACACATCCAGGCAACCAACCTTCTCAGAACCTGACATCTGCAAGATTCGTCTTGCCAGCAACCCAACTACTTGCCCCTTGATTTCATCCCATCTTACCTTCAATCCATTGCCTCCTCCATCACAGCAGCACTTACACACATCAACTCCTCCCTCACGTCTGGTACATTTCCTGATTCTTTCAAACAGGCCATAGTCAAACCTCAAGGTCTCAAGGTTTCTTACTCAGAACAAACTCTTGGATCCCAATCAGTCTGGTTTTGGGTGTGGTCACTCCACTGAGACAGCACTGCTATCTGTGAGTGTCAAAGTTAACTCTCAATCCTCTGTCCTCATTCTGCTAGACCTTTCAGTAGCTTTTGATAAAGTAAATCATCAGATTCTACTGTACACTGTATATGAATTAGGCTTTTCTGGTACAACATTTGAATATTTTTGATCCTATCTAACAGGAAAGACCTTCAAAGTGTCATGGAATGGAGAGATCTCTAACTCTCGCCAAGTACTCACTGGTGTTCCTCAGGGCTCAGGCCTTAGGGCTGTTCCTTGGTCCTCTTCTCTTTTCATTATACATGACTTTACTGGGCACAGTCATTCAGGTGCATGGTTTGTCTTACCACTGCTATGCTGATGACACTCAGCTTCAGTTGTCTTTTGCCCATGACGATCCCACGATCTCAAATCAGATATCTGCCTGCCGCACAGACATGTCTTTTTGAATGAAGGCCTGTCATCTCAAATTAAATTAAAAACAGAGCTTCTCATAATTCCAGCTAAACCCTCAATCCAGCACATGACCTGACCTTCCAAATTGACGGCTCCACAATCTCTCCAACTGATTTGGTCCGTATACTTGGTTTCACAATTGACTCCCACCTTAAACTCTCTAATCATGATACCAAAACAGCCCGTTCCCTCAGATTCCTTCTTTACAACATAAGGAAGATCAGACTTTTTTTTGACTGAACATGCTACTCAGCTGTTAGTTCAAGCCCTCATCCTATCCCGGATTGATTATTGTAATGCGTTGCTTGCTGGTCTCCCAGCTTCCACAATCAGACACCTACAACTAATTTAAAACTCTGCAGCCCGACTTGTATTCAACCAGCCCAAGCGAACTCATGTCTCTCCACTACTCATTTCTCTCCATAGGCTCCCTGTAGCTGCTCACATTCAGTACAAATCACTGACTCTGGCTTACAGGACCATTTCTGGATCTGTTTCCTTATCTTCACTCAGTGTTTTCAAAATACACTCCAACTCGTTCACTTCACTCTAGTGATGATTGTCGCCTCGTGATTCCACCTCACCGAGGAGCTAATTCTCACTCCGTGGCGTTCACCACAGCAAAATGGTGGAACGATCTTCCCAACTCTGTCCGGAAGGCAGTGTCACTTGGCAATTTTAAGTAACTACTTAAGATGCAGCATTTCAACAAATACCTGTTATAAAAATAAATAAATAAATAAAAATAAAAGGGGAGTGGGGTGCAGGATCAGGTTTGGTAATTTTACAGTGCAGCTGGTTTCTCCATAAATTCTGACTTGTGGTGTTTTCATTTGTAAGTCGCTTTGGAAAAAATGCATCTGCTAAATGACTAAATGTAAATGTAATATAGTTGGGCAGCATGAAATAATGTGATGGGACATAACGTACATCTGGAGTCCTGGCTATTGCTCTTTATCAATCTTATTACATATTTCTTGCAACATAACAAGACTCTTGACTTTTGCAATTATATAATTTGACTTAATCAATTAATTAGGGCATTAATAAACAAATACATACTTTGCACTTTGCAGGAGTTTCATTTTGACTACTAACTATTAAGCACAAAGTCATGCAGCTTTGCAAGCTGCAACATTCAAAAGCTTCAATAAGAGCCAACTGATCAATAAACACACATCATTGAGCCTCCCCACTGTACTTCAGTCTGCTGTTGGGCTTTTCATGTTACTCTCCTTGATCTTGTTGAAACACCCTGAGAAAAAGCTTAGATTAATCAAAGGCACTTACAAGGCAGATATTGTTTGGAATAATCATGGCAACAATGAGTGCAATTTGCTTCCCTCTGCCAGCTTGCCCATTTGGGAATAAGCCTGATGACCACAGGGAGAAAAACATTCTTTATTAAAACGATTTGACATGCTTGGCCTTCCCACCCTGGTGATCCCAATGTTTAAATTGGCAATGTCTGCTTGTATAAAACGTTTAATTATGTGGATCCTGTTTGTTTCAGGCCATGTACGTAAAAGCAGAACTCGTTTGCTTTTGCCAAATATCACACCTAGCAAAATAATGAGCGAAATAAATGAGTGAAAACGACTTGAAGAAACCATTCACTTAGCAACATGCATATAAATAGAACAAGCTTGGTGCATTGATTAGGAGAAGCAAACTCATGGACACTGCAGAGGGATGTGAAAGAGTTTTACTGCATCTGATCCCCTCCCATGCAGCCAGTGTCTGTGAGATGTTTCTGTAGTGCTGAATGCAGGACTTTCCAACTGAGTACAAGAATAGTGTCCTCTGTAAAAATTTCTTACTTGGATAAAATGCAAAGGCTTTTCAGCTTTGGATTCAATTAAAAGTTAAAGCACAAATTATCCGGGGATGTACAATAATGAAGTTAATATGTTTTATTGGCAATTCCTCTCCAGTAACCCTGTGATGAGAACACTGGCCCCCAGAATAGCGGCAC
>JAFMOD010001006.1:1013884-1036065 GCA_019802435.1 Corydoras maculifer | reverse complement strand
CACAAAGTATTGACTCAGGGGGGCTGAATAATTTTGCACATCGCACTTTTCAGTTTTTTATTTGTAAAAAAATTGTTGATTCATGTATAACTTTCATTCCACTTCACAATTGTATACCACTTTGTGTTGGTCTTTCACATTAAATTCCAGTGAAATATATTTATGTTTGTGGTTGTAATGTGACAAAATATGGCAAAGTTCAAGGGGTATGAATACTTTTGCAACCCACTGTACATGTTACACAGACAATACCTGTATACGACTGCAGTCTATAATCACACAGTCACAACCGCGCAGTCTACTTCCTACTGTCATGTTGTCCAGACCGTCTCCTAATACCTTGGACACCATGATCGCCGCTTGCAGCTATATATTTTTTTGTATTTACAGAAAAACACTAACATAACAGAAAGTGCCAACAACTACTGTATTTTCCGGACCATAAGGCGCAGTCTGAATTATGAGGTCTATTTCTGTATTTGACCCACGTATAAGGCGCAGTCTCAATTACAGACTATTTCTGTACGGTACTTATTTTGTACGGCACCGTATTATTAGGCAATTGCTAAAACATACGATCTACAAGAAAAGTAAAGGATGCAAAACGGTGCTTTATAATTGAAGGTTATTCTACTACTTGACAAAACACACATTATTTTTAATTACTCTTCTCCCACAAATCCATCAAAGTCCTCATCTTCTGTGTCTGCATTAAAAAGCTGCGCAATTTCACTATCGAGCACTCCGGTGTTCCCTCTCATCGATGTCTGAGTCAGTCTCGTTGCCAGGCGGCTGTTTACGAAAGCTCGGACAACGGTTACAGCTGAAACCTTAGCCCAGGCATCCACAATCCAATCACAGACGTAACTCGCCTGCCGCTGCCTCCCGAGTTTTAGTAAAACCGTCTATCCGTCTTTAGTGTTCGGCGTCGATCATCCATCCCTCCCACGCCGCCCGCAACTTTACTTTAAAGCCCTGTTTACGCCAACGTCCAGCGGTTGGAGTTCTTTATTTAATCCCCCCGAATGACGGCAAGCTCTGAATTAATTTTCTTCACTCGGCTTTTCTGTGAGATGAGCGCGCATGGAGTCACAGATTATTCTGATTCAGATCAGCACGGACGGTGATGTGTGGATAAAACCACCCGGTCGCACAACAATACTTTTATAGATTTTGGAACTCAGTACATGTATAAGGCGCACCGGATTATAAGGCGCACGTCCGATTTCTGGGAAAATTTTACGCTTTTAGGTGCGTCTTACAGTCCGGAAAATACAGTACACTAAAGTGTAAATTATGTCACCAATACTTACAAAACATCCAAAATATCAGAATATAACAACAACAAAGAAAAACTTTATCAGAACTTTATACATTAGAAGAAGTTTATTTCTAAATATGAATTTGCTTTGTAACTTGCTTTCTATAAATAAAGCTCAGGACCACAGTAAAGTAAATATAAAATAGACATATCCAAGTCTCTGAGTTGATTGACATAGTAAAGCATTTTTGAAAGGAAAAATACGATAGGAGATATCTGGAGATTCAAACTAGTTGGGTAGTTGTATGTTCGTGTGGGGGGGGGGGTTAAAATTTAAATTGCAGGACAACAAAATAAGTTATTATAAATGAGTCAGAAGTATTACGAAAAAAAAAAGTCAAGTATGCTCATGATTGATATCTATAAATTACCCACTGCATTTAAACCACTAAAGGAATTAAGTGTTCTTTGAAATTTAGCCATATTCATTAAATAAGTGTTTATAAATAGTGTTGTATTTTGTATGTAGGAATTTTAGACACATATAAATGTAGCTACAGACAAATAAGTGCCTTTTTGTAAGGGCAACTGATAAATTTAATGATGCTGATATTTTAAATATTGAAGTCATTTACTTAATCTGTAATTAAATGTTTCAGTACCAACTCATTAGCCTGTCTATGTTTGAAAGTGAAAATTGTACAACAGTACAAAGGTGTGTAGAAACTGAAATGAATGCAGCCGCACAATGCAGAAGCTGACCTTTTCCTCTAGAGATAGAAAGTAGCCAAGTCAGCAATTCACCATGTTGCACTCTACTGCAGCATGAGACAGAAGAATTGAACTTGCCTTAATACTCACTGATTTTGCTGATCTTGCACAATAAAAAATTTGCAGTGGATATGAGTGCATAAAGTACAGTAATGTATATACACTCAAGTAAGACATCAAAGTGCCAGGAAAACAAACTAAAGACAATATTGAAAACAGAAAATGCACAAAACAGTGAAAAAAAGCAATGTAAATATTTACAACACTGTAAGCAGTTGCTTTATGGAATTTACATATAGAAAAAACCTGCACTAACACCAAAACAGAAAAAAAACAAGGTTTCAATGTGCCGGAGAGCAGCAATTACTGACTTGATAATAGGATGTAGACAATTTTAATAATTATTTCTAAATCTGCATAGGTAAAAAAAAAAATAATAAAGCTAGAATGTTTGTCTGACATAGCCCTAATATAGGAAATAAATATATCTGACTGAAGAAGGCAGTTATTTGTCCTCTCAGTTTATAATTTTAGGTTGCATGCCAGGTAATGGGTGAATGGAGATGGCAGTTATTACCGCAATAGTCAATGCAAAATACCATAGTAAAGTCCATAGCAGAAATAATTTAAAATCATTTAATTTTAATGATTTTACAAGTAGCTAGAATTATTAGCTATTAAAAAAAAACAATCTTTGTGTACTCCAAAGTTTCTGGTTTCCTTAAAGAGTAAATACAAGTCATATAAATTGCAGCTTTTATGAAAAATAAAAATAAAAAAATAATAAAAAAATTGCGAGAGTAATTGCCTGCGTCTTCACTACAATAAACTGGTAAACTATCCAGAATATCCGTGAGCTCTAGAACTGTATCTAGCTCTTCATGCAACTCTCATTACAATAAACAATTTAGAGAAAGATACTGAATGAGTAATAAGTTAAAGTTAAATAAAATAAAATAAAATAAAAAATCCAAAATATTACCTTTATTAAAAAAAACATTTTCAAATCAAGTCAAATGTCAGAGTTTAAACATCTAACCAGAAACAAATTGTAACAATAAACTGTTATCTTAGACAGACATTCATTTAAAGCATAATCTAGGACATAGAGATAGAGTTTTGTATTCTAAACTCATGGAGGCATGAAGTGTTTTCTACTCTGACTGCCCCGCAGTGCTGATCAATATTAGTAGCATAATGATGGAGCCACAGTGATCGAAACTATTGTCTCTCAATAAAACAGCAAACCCACATCAGACTCATACTAGCAAGGGTCAATGCTCACATGCTGCAATACTCTTTGTTTATTTATTTTTGTTTTTTAATGTTTTTTATAGGAATATAAAATTATCTCCATTGTTATTGCCTTTTGTTGGCTTGCCTCATTTTTACAAACAAAAAAACTATTTAAAAAAAGTCACTTTCAAAGTGAGAAAAGACAGTTAGTTTCCCCTGAAGCTTTTTGCAATACAAAAGCTATTTCCACCATACAATCAGGACCTACCTTAGGTAATGCAGTGCTTTCAGTAAACAGTTTCCAGCAACAGTCAGTCTGTCTGCAATGAAAAAAGAAAGAGAATGACCTTTATAAAAAGTGTTTGTGTCCCAAAGAGTTGTAAATCTCCTCGGCTGTCAAAAAAATTTGAACGAAATGCTGAGTGACAGACAGGGCAGACAGATTCTTTTTTTTTTACTGTGAATTTGAGCAAGACCAGGTTAAAAAGGTAAAAGCAATATCAAACCAACAATAGCAAATATGAAAAATTTCAAAAATTATGCTCATTTGCTCCTCAATGTTAAATATTATAGTTAGAATGAAATAAAGGTCTGGCATCAGATTGGTAAAATTGAGTTGCAGACTGTTTAGAAGCTTTTTTCTCATGTAATTCAGTTAAGCCCAAAAAACAAATAGAATCAGTGCTGCCGAGATTGCCACAGTTAGCATCATATTAAAAGCATAAAAAAAAAAAATCATGCAGACAAGTAAATAACCAGTTGATGTCACCTGATTATTTCCTGTTCCTTTCTGGATTATTGTTCTATGCATGATAAATTTTTATAAATACCATGAAAAACAAAGAAAAATTTTTTAATTCTTTATGGAAGAACTGAAGAAGAAGAATAAATGAAATAAAATTGTAAAGCATCAGTTGTAGTAAATAAAAAAAAAAAACACATGTAAAATGTCCTATTGTCATAACGCAGCAATAAAAATAATACACTTCATTCAATTACTTTTAACTATAATTATTTTGCAGTCAGTTTCATAAATGTTGTTAATTTAGCACTTTATGTAGTGAAACTGAACTGAAACCAAATGTTTTTTTGAAATGGCAATAAATGAGTAACTCCCAAATAAAATGTTAAAACAAGGCAACCAGTATGATTACATCCTTACAACAACCAAGACAGAGTACAAGCAGCCATATACAACAGAGTATTTTATATGCAGATCAGGAACTGTGTGATCCAACTGCAAGCAGAATTGCATGCTCCTTCTCTCTCTTATTACATCAGCCATATTAATCTGCTAAACCTATAATTATGTCACCTTTAGGATATAATCTGATGACAATATGCTGTGATCAAATGAGCTGCTCTGAGAAAGGGCAAGGCAGGAATCCAGTTTCAAATAAAAACGTGGTTCTCATTACAGAAAACACAAGCACAAGCTCTGAATAATTCTATGGGGACAACAAAAGAGCAGGGCTCTGCCACTAATTTGTGTGAGTCGGCAGCCAGGTCATGAGGTTTAAAGCAGGTGATGACAGCAGAAGTTTTGCTGGTACTAATAGACAGAGAGCAATGAGTCTTAAAGATAACTAAATCTGCATTCAGCATTTTTTTTTCCGTTTTACTTATTAAAACCTCACAACTGCTTATGTAGCTAACACACCGTTACATCAGATAAATAAATAAATGAATGAATTAATTAAATAAATAAAATATTTATCTGTGATGACCTGTGTAAAGCATGTAATGCATCCTTGCACATTTGCTTCACCGGAAGTACTCACAATATGGCTCCAGTTTATAAAGTAATACACAAAGTGGAACATATGTGGTAGTTTTGATAAGCAGAATCCCTAAGCTGTCTTCCAATGCCAACCTACAGTAGGGTTTAATGTACTCCTTAAATGCCTTTTTATGCCACTGAATAGCTTCCAATAAGTGTTATGGTTTTGCTTTTCCCAGCTGTTCAGATGTAGTCTTAGCTAGATAATGTGGTAATAAAATAAGGTCAGCTAAAGACTTGAACAAAATAAATAACCAGGTAAACCATCAGTGGATTATTCTTTTTCTCACAGCAAGAGCATATTCCAATGGAAAGATTCACTAAGCTTAAACTGTGACACAGGAGTTTAGGGAGCAAGAGAAAAAAAATTACTACATGAATTTGCCAACACAGCCTGTAAGAAATGTAAGAGGATTTAGGCTGTGCCAAAGAGGTCATAGAGAGTTCCCTTATTAATCCAAAAAAAACAGAAAAATGTTATAAGATTGCACAAAGCTATTAAAACAATGCCAGATATATGATATCGGCATGAAAAGGATATCAAAACAATATATCTTAAAATATTGGTATCCTTTTATATGCCTATCACACTGGCATATGAAATACAATGGTGAATGAGCTACTAACAGCGGGCCAGGAAGTTTGGCATGTTATTTTCTTAATATCCAATACTCAAAATATCCCAGTCATCAAATCTGATTTAAGCTAGTAGTTTACAAATTGTCTTATATTGCACACACACACTATCTATCTATAATATATATATATATATATATATATATATATATATATATATATATAGTATGTAAACTAATAATATGCTAATTATGCAATAAATCATGTGCAATTTGAAGGATGCAATAATTAACATATTACAGAATTCATGACTGTTGGTAGTTTTAAGCAATACATGTTGAGAGGCACTGTTTTAAAGCGAGAGCATTAGGACTTTAAGTGACTGTGCAGGACTTCTGAGTTTTGCATTGCAAAATAAGTTTTAAATTCTATACCCATCAAAATTCTCTTCAGGTTTGGAAGAAGTTCAGCCGAGTGAGCTATTGACACACAGTCTCTTGACAGTTCGCTGAAAAATAAACCCAAGTACTGGAATGTAGCCGAATATTCAATTCAGTCTCTTCAGTCCCCCCCAAAAAAATCCATTCTCACAAATTATTTGAAACTACCGGCTGAAATAGGGTTCAAAGTGTAGGAGTAGAAAGCTCTAAACGTAAAATGTACCAGGAGCTCATTTACATTTAATAGTGTGCAAAGAAGTAGTTTTATACACAAAGACCCATGAGAACAATAAGCAACACTGAGAACAGAGAGCTGGGGGCTTTAGGGTTAGATGGTTATAGTGAATATGAATTTTAATTTTCTGTGCTGTTGAGCAGATGGAAAGACAAGAATGGCCAGTCCCTTGAGTAACTAAATCAGTAGCAGTAACATTCATCACCATATGCATTTTATATTTGCATTTATTTCTGGAAAACCCATACAATTTAGCTTACAGAAAGCATAGTACTCATAAAACTTTACATGAACACGGTGTTGCTCTAAAAAAGCAGCTAAAGTACTTTCAAATGCAATTTTATAACCATTAACACTGAGTGCAAGGGGGTATTAGAAGTGATACTACTTCTGTGTTGAGCCCAAGTAGCATTTCAACATCGAGAGTTAATATCCATGATGAAATGAATGATGGGGGGGGGCAATCTGCTCATAAATCATTTTTAAAGCAATCATGTTTTTTATTTATTTAGACTTTTTAAGGCATGCAACATTTGCATAAAAGCCCAAGCAACTGTGCATGTTTAACAATAGTAACCAATTAGGGCAGAACATGTCACTTGTCTAATGCGGTTATTTAAATTTGACTAAAAGTAGAAAGATGTAAAAAGTATTTTGTCCTAATTGCCTTGCCTCCTCTGTAATGCATTAATCCAATGTTACAGGAAAATTAACAAGTTATGTACTTTAATTTTAACAATATAACACTAGGATTTTTTTATTTGAGACCTCATTATCTCAAAACACCATTATATATAGACAGAAAACAGAAATTCTTTGGCAGTCCAATATGCGCATGCATGTATACACTTCAAAATCTGATTTTTTGTTCTCTAAAAACATCTGTACTAAATAAATTTGATAAGGATGTGTTCCACAGAGCCAGTTTTCTCTGTTAAACTTCAAAAAACCCAGTCTCACTCTTTCTGGCTCTGCATCATGACACACAGTCATAAAAGTTTTTTTTTTTCTTTTTTCAAAAGCACAAAGAAATCTAATGTAAAAGGCACTTTATGTTTATTCATTTAAACAAAAATAGAAAACAAGATCATAAACCACACACAATTTTCAAAAGAAATTGGCCCAAAGACCAAACTGAATGTGCATTGGGTTTTTTGCTTGGCCTAAATCCTTTGCCCAAATAATATGCATGTACATAATTGACGATATTGACTTGCCCAAAGAGGCCAGCAGTTACGTGAGCAGAGGAAGATGGCGTGCAGCGTCATAGCTCTGACCCAAACCTCCGGGGTTTTAGCTGAACTTGGCTTTATAGGAAGAGACAGACAGGCTGCTGCTCTCAGAACCTTTGCTTTCTTTGTTGAACAGACATGCAAGCTGCTTCAAGAGAGCTTTTATTTCAGGATCACTTCAATTAAAGCTAACATTCAAGCCTAAAGCGGCTGGGTTTCATTCATACAAAAGTAATAAGCGCGCACACACAAAAGATGAGGACTAGAATGGAAACAGTACATCTGCTCACATCCACCTTGTTTTAAACCTATGAAACAATGTCACAGTCTATTCAAAACTATGTGGAAGTTAAAGGGTTTTGCAAATGCCATTGCACTTCATGACTGCTTGAGAAGCTGTAAGCATGACTGCAAATATGTTCGTCTTCCCAAAAATCTATTAATTCATTATCTAAAAAAACACAACTCTGCAATGAAGTGAATAACAACTCTACATGAAATTTTGCATAAATAGAAATATTATTCTAATTATAATATAGAAATATTATAAATGAGATTAAGTAAATTATTTCAGCACTAAAAAAAAAAAGTCTCATTACCAATTTAATTGGTTTATGCTGGATATGGCTTTCCAAGTAAATCCTTCATGTGGAGTTAGTGGACTTTTAGGGTTTAAAAAAAAATAAAATAAAAATAAAATAAAATAAAATAAAAAAATAATAATAATAATAATAAATAATAATAATAATAAATAAATAAAAATTTACACAGCATGTGTGATTTAGCTGTTGATTAAGGAATGAATTGTAATTAACAGACAGGCAAGTGTGAAGTATAGTCTCAGATGTGGCAAATAGGGTCACATAAAACAGTTTTGAAACTAAAAAATGTAAATGTTCTCTGAACAGCTTTCATACGCGCACACACACACACACACACACACACACACACACGTAAACATGGATATGGACAGATAACTGTAAAAACAAGCCAAAATTGTAGTTTTACTAATGACCAATAATCAAGACAATGAATGACGAGAAAAAAAACTGTAGGTAAGCATTAGTTATGTAGTGGTGATCATGTGATAAGTAAAGCATACTGTGGTTAAAAAAAAAACATAATTAACTCATAAATAATGAAACAAAAACAATCCTGCCATGCACACAAGATAAAACAAACACAAAACTCAGTGAGCAGTACTACCTCAAAAGTAACTATTTGTTTATTGATTTTATACTGTATACATACAGTATATATAGAGAGAGTAATGTTGACTATTGACTAATGTTGAAGTAATGTTTTAGGCTGGAATCATGGGGAGAGTGATAGTTGGCCCCTTTAGGATCCCTGAAGGAGTAAAGACGACCTCCATATTGTATAAAGTTTCTCAAAAGGCACTTCCTAACATGGTTCAAGAAGAAGAACCATGCATGATAATGCGCCGTCTCATGCTGCAAAGAACACATCTGCATCTCTGGCTGCTATGGGCATAAAAGGTGATAAACTTATGGTGTGGCCCTCATGCTCCCCTGACCACAACCCTATTGAGAACCTCTGGAGCATCATCAAAATGAGTGTCTATGATGGCAGGAGGCAGTTCACATCTAAGCAACAGCTCTGGGAGAGTATTCTGAAAGCAGGGCAAAATTCATGTTCAAATAAGTGTTTGTTTGCACCCCCCTGAATTTTTTACACACATACGTCAATGTTCATTTATACAACACCATGTATTCACAACTGGGCTCCAATGCGCAGAACAAGGTGCATAGAAAACCTAATTGGCTAGGTCTAGTGTGAAGGAACTTGACTGGACTATCCAAAGGCCTGACCTAAAACCCACTAAATGCCTTGGAGATGAATTAGAATACATTGTGGGCTAGACCTGATTGTACATCAATGTATCAGAAACACCACACTCCAAAATCTTGTATAAAGTGTTTCCGGGAGATGTAATGAGAGGACTATTTACTATGTCACAAAGCTCCTGTAGGTGTAATTCTCATAGCATAAAAAAAGGAAGAATGACCCCCCCCTTCTGGTTCTTTTCTGGGTCTTGTCAGATTTTACTACTTCTAACCAATAATTCATTACTATTAAGATATTTATTGGTTCATTTTCTGGTCTCTGCACAGGAATTAAAAGAGCTGTTTAAATTCTGGTCCAAATTAATTATCATGTCTTTGTGTAAAACCCAGAACCCGCGTTGAATGATTTATTTGTTCTTAAATAAGTACGAGCTGCTACAACCAAGACATCTGCATTCCAAACAGGAAAATGTAGTGCAGCGTGGAGCTCTTTTACATTTCTTAACCAGAAAGTGATTAATCACGGGCTATAAAAGAAAAGGACCAGAGCAATAAGAGCACTGTTTCTGTTCTTACTTACAAGGCTTAGGCTCAGCAAATGTCAGCTAAAGAATAAATGATTAAGAAAAATTGTGGTTTAGACCTGTTTTTGGAGCATTGTGGTTTAACTAAATCTAAAAGAATAAGTAGCCCTATAGAAGCAAGACACAGCTTAATAGAGAGAGACCTTCTACTTAGGTAAACACCAGCTGTTCAGCCCTTTACTGGTCTATGCTTTGTTGGGTACACAACATAAGCTGACAAAATCAGTTTTCATAAATTGTCAAATTAACTCTGAAAACTATGCCTGAATCACAGCTGTGCACAGGAACACCAAGGATATGATCTGCTAAACTACTTAAGACAAATTAAATTTACACAAGAGGCAATCTGCAAATTAATTTATATTGATTTTAGGACAGACATGACCTTCTGGAGTTCTTGTTAACCTAGAACCTTGCTGACTGATGGGCTTTTCCTCCCTATGGCACTTTCTATTAGACAACTATACTACATTAAATTCTTACTTGTAAACCTAAGAATTTGAATAAGTAATGCAGTTTCTGGATGCAAATTCCAACATTTTAGCATCAGTAAGATTCGATTTATTTAGTAATATATTTTCAAACAAGGCTTTAAACCTTTGTTTTTACTAGTTATTTGTAAACAATCATTTTATGTTGTATCAGTTTTTCATTTTCACTGCTGCCAGGGGCCAAGATTTCTCATCAAGACGCGCAGAAGGTAGAAGGATGTTCGGATGAGTCACAGTATACTATAGAGGAGGTAGAGCTCACAACACTTAAAGCTACCGAGTGAAGCTTAAAGCTAAAGAAAAGGCTAAAATAAGTTTTATATTTTGGAACACTTTATATTTGTAAAAAAATCATTATTGTTTAATTCTCTAAAGAAAAACTTTATTTTTATTTATTATTTTTTATTTTTTTTAATTAATTTGTGTCAGTTGCAGAACTGTAAAAACAACATTCAGATATTGTATTTGGTTCTACCTGATATCCCATTCTAAATGTTACACCAATACTAGCTTTCAGTTGTCTGTTAAGGCTTTCTACAAGATTCTGTGTGCCTTTTGAAATGATTTTCTACTCATGCAAAAGAGCATTTGTGACATGAGACACTGATGTTGGACGAGAGGACCAAACGATCATTATTATAATTTATCCCAAAGGTGTTTGAAGGAGGTCTTTCATACCACAATCACCCAACCATACCCTGTGGAACAAAACACATGCCTTCCCCAAACTGTTCTTCCATCTGAAAGCATTAAATCGTTTACAATGTATGACTGGGTGCTTAATTTTATATATGGGATCAAATGAAACACCTGTATTCAACAACTACATACAAAATACTGTTGTCTATATACTATAATAGACGATGGGAATTTAATTACACAAACACACATTAAGGGTAGAGTTTTTATTTATTATATAAATGATAAAATGATATGAACAGGAACGTCAATTTAATATGTATTAAAAAAAAGTATGTCCCAATAAGGGTGAATGAGCTTCAAAAATAAGCTTGTACGTGGGGAAAAAAAATCATGTAGGATTTGCACGTAAGGGGGGGGGGGATAAAAATAAATAAATAAATAAATAAATAAATAAATGAAAAAATTTATTATTTATTATTCTTGATCCATCACTGAATATTTGAACTTAAACTGCACAGTCAGAGTTACAGTCTAACATTATGATTTATAAGCAAGGTCACACAGGAGCAAATATATGTACCCTTTGTACCAAATATAATAAGCTGTAAGAATTTAGTCTACTGGGGAACAATACAATCACCTTCACAGCACTGTTCATCTGATTATTATTAGAAGCAGGATTTGTACATCAGAATCTACTAATTGGCTAGCTAACCAGCTGAGCCCCACAAGACCTCAGCACTGTGACCCTGACATGTCTGTAAAGCAATTAGTTTAAAACAGAAAGCTGCAATTATTGTCATATCTCCATTGAGAGCTGAAAAAATGTGAAAACTTTTGATCAGATTTAAAGTACCAGAGGTGCCTATATCTGTATACAAGCATATTCTTATATATTCTAGCATGTCAGAAAATAAAATTGCATTTTACTATAAAAGACAATTCAATGGTTATAATGTTTTATAAACCCATAATTAACATGCAATCAGGCACATTGGGATGAAATCTCAATCTCAAGACTTAAGGCCGTATCTTACACCCTGTGCAAGGTGTGTTATGGTGCTCAGTTTTATCTTACACTCCACCAACAGTCTATTTTGACAATTTTCTCCTGTTTAAATAGTAACAGTGTTTGGAAATATATCCATATCTTTAGGTGTAGTAGGCTCAAAATTACGTGTAGCGGTACATTTTTGGCATATTGCGTTCTTTGCAATGGAAAATCACCTAGACAGGTGCCAACAATCAGAAGTTGCTATCTCGGCAGTGAATTGTCAACACACGTGCGTCCCAATACAACTGAATGCTAATAAATATCACTGCAATTGCGCAAAGAATGCATATACCTAATCTACACTATATACTGTGTATTCTCGTGACCTCATGGGCCATTGAAGTGTAATTTAACATCAATCAAGTACATTACAAATTTCAAGATAAACAAATATGATTGAGTTCATTACCATTGAATCTAGCTAGTTCAAAAACTATAAAACAGGAAGATCTAAAAGATACGTCATCAAAGTAACACTGAGCTTTGGTTGTAATTGTTGTCAATGGCAAACATCATGACATTACATTGAGGCATTATCCCATTCAAAAAAACTGAAATATTTGGTATATTCTTTATTGAGAACATGTGCAATTACCAATTTAAAACCAAACCATGAGCCTTAATTAGACACAGCAGATGGTAAATGGAATGACCATTACAATTAAGCCACGTAATAAGAACATTTAATTATTTTATTAACATTAGATGCATAGAAATCACATTGTAGTGTCACCATCACATAAACCAGGGGTGCTCAATACGTTGTCGGGTAAATCGCGATGGAGTTTTGAGAAAAAAAAAGCATTTCTGACGTATCAGCGCTTTTTTACAGCACAGTATCGGAAGCACTTATACACACACACACATTCACACACAATGTGTTTAGCATGTTAAGCACAGTTCCTATGTGAGGTGAGAATATCTCCACTAAAGTAAGATCTTTAAAAAGTGTATTCATTCATTATCTCTCGCTTTATCCTCTATTAGGGTCGCGGTGGGGTTCCCCATGCCCATCCAGGGGAGAACATCTCGGGCGCTGGGCAGATAGACCCAGGACAGGGAGCCAATCCATCACTGGGCACTGTATTAAATTATATTTTTAAATGCAAAATATGAGTTATAAAAGCTTGATTTTTTTTTCTTTCTACATGTCTTAATACTTGGATCCAATAAGCAATTGATATTTTTGAGCTTCAGATCAAGTGGACAAACTAAGAAGCATCAAAGTGCATTTTTAAATGAATTCAGAGCTTCACATCAACCAAAAATAATTTCTGTTCTTGAGTTTATTTAAAAAGTGTATTTTACAATAGCATATTGTCTCAAAACACCTTTACAGTGTTTTACAGTAAACCCTGAAGGCGCAAAGAACAAAACGAAGCAACAGTGGACAGGCCAATTAGCATTAAGCACAAGAAAACTTGCATCAGTTCATCTACACTTTCATCTCCTAGCTACACAAATGTTAGTAACATGGCAACATTATAAACATCTGATCCTCTGTATGGCTAAAGAGTTCATAGAGAAAAGCTAGTGATGCAGTGACATGCTTATTCTACTTGTGTTCTTTTTTTTTTTTTTTGCAGGTTTTCTTCACCCTGACGCACTCCTGAGCTCCATATGCACTCAACGTCACCATTTTGTGCAAGTTCACCTTCTTTAGAAAAAAGACTTTAGATGGCAAGAAGCTCTAATACCTTTGTACCTTTCACAGCTTTTCACTCAGAATGCTAAGAAATATGGCATTTACATGTAGATGCATCTGCAAGTATGACTACAGGCACCATGCAAAAAAATAAATAAAAATAAATAAAATCACAGCTTAGAGACAGCTTTTTCCAACGACTACTGATTAAATAAAGAGGGCTGATTCTCTTGACAGGAGCAGATCCTCTGTGCACGCTGCATATCAAATCATCCTTAAATCAGCTCAGTGTGTTGGATTTAGGTGGAAGGGAGAGAATTCAACTGCTGCAGTTGCTTAAAATAGCACTGAACAGAGACACTGTGTGCTCTTACAGAACTGAGAAGGCGGCATCAAGCATTTCGTTGCTTAAAAATATGCCAAACATTACATTCTGGATCAGCTACACTACCTGAGCAACAATGCTTAGTGTTCATCACTGAACATTAAGTTACAATGTGCTGCACCTGGGGTAAACTGCTTATAAATAATAGTCTGCATTATTTTTTTTTTTAACTTCACTATACCTTCTCTCTCAGCACCAAATGCAACATATATTATAAATAAGGGCAAAACTGTATGTACGTGTGTCTCTTTGGGGAACAATTTAAGAGAAACAACTCAAGTGATCTTTAGCGAGCCATCAAACCGTGCAGCTTGATTTTGTGTGTGTCAGTATGTCGTTGCTACCGTCACAAGAAAAAAAAATGAAACCTTATGCAATAAACCAATCAGCACATCACTTGCCAATCCCTTTGAAAGCTATGTGCGATCTGACTTTGTCAGATTGCTATTTTAACAGCCCAGTGTAGAATAATGCAAATTTGTATTGCTGTAGTATAATATTTTATTTTGTATTCTATTTATTGTTAATGTTAAAGTTTGCATAGCTGCCGACTGGCACGTGCGATTTGTTTGTGCACTGCTCAGTGTTGACAATTTACAAAATAGCAGTGAACATCTGATTGTTGATGTTTGCCTAGGTTGTTTCCAATCAGTGGCACACTTGTGTTTTAAAAAATTTAGAAATTTTAGAATAACAAATACCTTAGAAATGAATACCCATCATTTCAGAAATCACCACACCAAATGTGTTCTTGTTTTTCCTCAGTAATGTATTGTACATATACATATGTAAATTAAAAGCATATACACAAAAATACACATGTGTATGTGTGTGTGTGTATAAATGTGGTAAGTGGGGGCGTGTAAAATAAACAATGAGTGTTGAAAGATTGTACCTAAAAAACAGACCAAAATGTGTGTAAACAGATATATTGTCATTACTGAGGAAAAACAAGAACCCCAGACATGTAATTGTATCCTGGCCTGTTGCAGTCTGACAGTGGAAACCTGACTTGACTTTGATCAATGAATCCACCCCTAAATACTTAAAGGGCAAGTTCATATTCCCATGTGAAATGAGGGTCATTTTCCATTCTAAATTAGCATACAAAGACCTGTTTAATGCAAGAAAAAGCCTCCACAATTTCCCTTACCAAAAGCATAATATAGTTGAAAGTGATTACTTTATTGTAACTTAATATTTACTTTGAAGTTGCTTGTACACATGTAAGCCGCTTTGAATAAAAGTGTCTGCTAAATGATTAAATGTAAATGTAATGTATCTATGAGGGCCAATCTACTCACCTTCTCAAAGTTAAATATTAAATGTAGCTCCTCTCCTCAGCTTGACTCATCTGATACTTATGGTGACCTAAAACATAGAAAACACCACATTAACACTTTTGTAAACTGTTAATAACTGTTGGAAAATCAAACATGTTTGAACAGTAGTCTTTCAATAGCTGAACTTTAACACATTCCATGTGCTTTTCACAGCTTGTTTAACATTTCTCTTCTTGTTTACATGATGAATGACCCGGGAACTTCAGGCCACAAGCTCCAGATAGGCTGTGAATCTGCCCAGGCAGTTAGATCTGGGTTTCTTTATTCTCTAAAGAAAGCCTGTGGGTTCTGACAAAGTAGGAAATAGATGGGCAACTCCACATGTTGCATGGAGAAAAGTGTTCTTAGACCACAAATATAGTAGCAAATACTCATTAATTACTGCAGCATGGAAGTTCATGAATAATTTCTTTTGGATCCGTTAATCCTGTTTGTTAAAAAGAAACACAAAAACTGTGTGAACATGGTCACCTCTCTTTCACAAACACTTGATAAAAAAAAAAAAAAAACTAAATACTGTAAATAATAATAATAAAGCAGAATCGAATAATGCATAGGTTTGCTAATTCTTAACTAAAGAACTCATAAGAGCAGTATGTGCAAGACAGATTTTGATACTAAATACATATTTCGAATTTTTAGAAATTTTAAACAATTTTGAAAATATTTTGTATTATTGTAGGTATTTATTTATTCTTACACAATAAAACAAAAATTATTGATGTGTGTTTTGGTATGCCATGTATATTAAAAAAAAAAAAAAAAAAAAAAAAAAAAAAAAACTGTTGTGCATTTCTTTTAATTTTTTTTGTATTTACATTTTTTTGATATTGAAAGTGAAAAAAAGGCTTGTTTGGCAAATTAATCAAATCCAAAGTGAACACCTTATAGGCCATAAATAGATATAGCCTGATCAGTGCTAGTTTTGTTATAACACACTCATCAAGAAAATAGCTTTTAAAAAAGAAAGCGAAAGCAAGTGAGAGCAATTAACTGAGACCCAACAGACTACCTTGGTGTGGAAAAAATTGTTGTAATTGCTTAGCTATTTAATTAATTAGTCTTAATTGAAGCTGGTACAACATGGTCAGGAAACAGTTTTGACAGCACTGCAGGATACAGAAAAAGTCAGCAGCATCTAAGCAGTTTCCTGAGAACTACAATCACAGTGCTGATGGAATCCAAAAATAGAGCAATAGAAGCAGAGTGTGCCAAGAAGTAGGGGATGTTTTGAAACTTTTAGCTAACCTGATGTCATAACATCAATATTGATGTTGTGTGCTGCCTGCGTGCTGTAACAGTAGACATTCAGACTATATGACACCATTCTGCAAAAGTAGGCCATAGAAGGCTTGTTAAGAGGAAACCGTCCAAAAGTTACACTCCATCAGCTATGCTAACTGATTCACTGTGAGCAATGCTGCAGTTTGCAAAAAAGAAAGTGGACCTTGCTAAATGACTTCATCTCCTGGCCAAAAATGGAGGTCTAAAAGAAGCATCTCTCCTCATGCAAAGCCAATGAAGTGTGATAGTACAGTTCAATTAAATCTCTTTCAAAATCCCTCTCAGTCTGTTCCTCCTACTTTTTTTCAGTCTTTTGACTTTGTGCGTCTCTCCATCTCTCATTCTCATGGTCTCCCTGCCTGTCTGCCTTTTGTTTGTCCCTCTTTTTCTGGAGGTCTCCCCAACCTTGTCTGTTTCTTCGTATGCTTTAGTCTCATTCTTTGTATCTCTATTTCCTACAGCCAACTGTCTTTCTGTACCAGTCTTTCTCACTTTTTCTGTCCATCGGTTTTTATCTCCCCCACCTCTGCCTGTCTCTCTGTCAGTTTGTGTCAGTCTCTCTCTCGCCATCTGTCCGTCTGTGTCGGTATCCTGCTCCCTTTCTGTCCGTCTGTGTTGGTCACTCGCTCATCCGCTGTCCATTTGTCAATTTTCAATCCTGATTCCAAGCAGCACAGGTTAAAATGTGACCTCTGCTTCCTGTCTGTATCGAAACCAACCATCAAACTCAAAGTAATTTTGTACTGGCAACTGCCACCAAGTGTGTGGGTGTTTAGACAATCACTCGTGAAACTGCCACAACATATATCTGAATTATAATCTCATTAGTGAAAGCCTTCATGAAGTCACACCAAACAGAGCTGAAATTATGTAAATTGAATACAGAGAGGAAAAACAAAACAAAAAAAAACAAAGGCATTCCATTTTGTCTAAATCAAAAAAGCAAGGATCAATACTTGATTTTGTAGCCAATCCAAGACGTTAATGTTTAATTTTTTTTTTTTTTAATAAATAATTAAAAGAAACAACTAGACACATGTGTCTCACCTCTATTTAAACATCACATTTTTGAAACAGTTATCATATTTGTTTACATAACAAAACAACCATAGTTAATAGTGGATCTGAAATCATGCAATTTTCCCAGGTTTGCACAAGTGTTACAAGAGTTAAAACTCTATTGGTGAACTGCAGATGGTTTTTTTTTTTTAAACCTGCACTTTTTTTTGTATAAAATGCAGATAAATGCATGATATGGAACATGCTTTTTGTAAAGTAGAAAGAAGCCAATGCAAAAAAGACCTTACAGAAATTTGAGACTTAAGAAAATTTATAGTGTATTTTTAAAAAAATTAGCTTTTTTGTCAATAACAATGCTGTTTGAAAGTGATTAAAGAAGTTTGGCATCTGACACAAGGCAGATCTAAAATTTCTGTTCATTTGAACCAGAGAATTGGAGAAGATGTGTTCTGTCATGTATGGTCATTCAGGGTCAGGATCAGCTTGAATCTGAAGTCAAAATAGAAGACCTAAGAAACAGATCAGGCTCCACAGTGCTTATAAATGCAATCAGGAAGTGTTTCTTTTAAAACAGGTAGCAGAAAGCAGATATTCATGAATTATATGTGTATAAAGCAAAGTCAGGTTTTAATCTGATTAAACCCTAGTCAGTGTTGGTTTAATCTCTTAATCTCTGACTTTCATCTGTCTCAATTATCATCTATATGTAATGGATCTGTTAAAGATACTTATAGAGGTATGTGTATATTAATGTAACTAAATTAAAATAATGGCTGCAGTTTAATGCTCCTGGTTTATGCTGTTGTTTTTGTTTTACCAGCAACTGACTATGGGCATATGTTATAGAGGTCAGTGGCTTCTTATGATTCATATGTATTTGACTGCATTAGCTGCAGATCATGATCTAAATCCAACTGCCCAGCAAAGTCATTGAAAAGTTTATGTTTTACAGACTATACTCTTTTTGGTGCTGTTGTATATTTTAGTGACATAATCCATCTTACTATTTTCTAGTCAATGTCATTTACACATGCTGGGAACTACATTCTAAATTCATTGATTACTGCTTAGTTATTTTTCTGCATCTTTATGAGTTTAAGTTTAATTTAGGACATAGAACTGAGGCAGCCAAAAATTCAACTTGAATTGTTATGTAGAGTTAAGCAAATAAACAATTTGTCCCTTCTGTTTTTTATGTTTAAAAGATAAAAGAAAGTCTCCCTCTACATACCGACACACCTGTTCATGTTTTCATTTTAATTCATTCATTTAGCCACATATTCACTTAAATTTAGTAGTATAGAAATAATTTTTTTACCTACTAAACAATGCTACTGATCTGATTGTCTGATGAAATAATTTGCAGGTTTGTTTCCAGGCTTTGCTGTGTGCATCAGTCACATAACATCTCAATATCTATAACCAATTATACAAATGTAGAACAAATGTGAAGCCGCTTCATCATTAACTTCAGGTGCTTCATTTAGTCCTACTGCAGCAAGTGGATATGTAGGTATTTGATTTCATACATCATTATGTACAATTACATGCTTCTAAAAAAGTGGATAGCGTATGGGAAAGGCCCCGATCTTTTGAAAAAAGAAAGGTCCATAAAGACATGGCCGAATGACTTTGGTGTGGCAGAACGTAATCTGTAAAGGTCCTTTAAATACAGACCAATTTAAATAAATGTATAACTGGTACATGTTTTTCAACTGAGAAATCACCACAAAGAGGACCAGACTAAACCACACACATTCCTCCACCAAGTGAAGGAAATTGTCCTTTTCCTGATCATGGAATGTGATCTGCCCGTACAGCTATTGTGATGGTTTATAAATTAGTTACTAAAGACAGTTAACCCATATGGGTAAATGATATGTGGTCAGTGTATTTATATAAAACCATTTTAATAACAAGCATAACTGGTTTATCATAGTTATTTTTTCTAAATATCTATCCAAAAGAAAAGGAAGGAAAAAGAGTAACAATAATAATAAGCAAAAAGCCCAAACTTGTTCTGTGGAAGACCGTTTCACCTTATATTAAATCAGACTCAAACCACAGCATCTGCTGTTCCCATTATCAACCCAGGCCATTTTTCCTAAAACAACTGCATAATTCATAGTAAAGCATCCATGATTATGTTTCTGGTCATGTATATTGAAACAGTGAGCAATATTGTACTGTGAGAAGCAATCCAAAAAAAAAAAATTTGCATTTATTGTGTATGTTAAGAAATTCAGCAAAAAATCATTTTCATGTACAACTCAATAAAAGCCCTAGTTAAAATTCAGGAAAACCTTCAAACCCACCAGAGATCACAATAAGCTCATTAAACTAACAGGGCTTTGATATTTCTGCTATGTCATAAGGGTCAGGATGTGAAGTCACAGGTGTAGCCATATGCCTTTGCAAACAAATTGAAATGACTATATTGCAATCCCCTTGAGTCCTGAGATGGCTTAATATAGAACAGACACATCCACAGTCAAGCTTCATTATTCTACGCAATGAATAAATATAAGTTTCCTATGAACACCAGCAGTCTGTCAGCACATATACAGTCTAAATCAAAATTATATACGGCATTATATATATATATAAAAGCATGCACCCACATGACCAGTAAAATGGTCACACACCAACACTTAGCACTCAGGCTGGCTTTATCTTTGATTCATTATGCAAAGTCAAAACATTTATTTCCAAATTAATCTTCGGTGAAGAGCTTGTAATAACAAACACTATTCTTATGTAAAATGTAATATGTAATTTCTTTAACATATTATAAAGACTGTATATGTTTAGAAAAGAAAAATCCACCAAAAATATAACTTGGCAAATTAGGTACTCATATCAGTTACAAAATATAATCTGAACAACTAAAGCAACATCACACCTGATGACACTCAGAAGTCCAGCCAGTAACAGTATATTACACTACTTTCTCAACAGAAATCAATTACATTAAGTCATTTGCAGACACTTTTATCTAAAGTCCATTACAATTAACCCAACTTGATTGTTTCAGTCAGATTATGAGATCAACTGCGATACAGAACTGCTGAAGCAATGAGGGTTATGAACCCAAAACCTCAGATGATAGCCCCACACCCTAACAATGGAGGAACTCAAGGGATGAAACACAAGCACCTTAACGGTCAAGATTGGGGTCTGTTGGTTAGAAAGTCATGTAACCAGCTGCATAAAGCAGAGGTGATCCTTAGAAGGTTGGAGATCAGTTTTGTCAGGATCACAGTGTTAAAGTCATAGTAGTGTTAAAGGCAGAAAGACTTTGAAGAGCATCCTTATGTAGGGGTTAGTGTGGTCCATGTGGAAAAGGGCTGAGTGAAAAGCCATTGAAATAGCACCCTTTTTTAACCTGTTTGTGCTAACTGGCTAGATACCATTAGAGCAGTTAGGTCCATTATTAGCAGATTATGATATTATTAATAATAATGAGCAGCATTCATTTCATTTTGATCAGTAATTTGTCCAATTCCATTAATTAATTATTTGAAAGAATACAATAAAAAAGCACTATAAATTTTCTATTACAACATAGATTTAAGGCGGCACGGTGGCTTAGTGGTTAGCACATTCGCCTCTCAGCGCTAGGGATTCCCGGTTCGAATCCCCATCTGGGTGGAGTTTCCATGTTCTCCCCGTGTCTGTGTGGGTTTCCTCCGGGTTCTCCGGTTTCCTCCCACAGTCCAAAAACATGGATCAAGTTAATTAATTTCTTAAAATTGCCCCATATAGAGTGTGTGTGTGAGTGAGTGTGTGCCCAGCGATGGATTGGCGCCCTGTCCTGGGTGTTATCTGCCCAGCGCCCGAGACGTTCTCCCCTGGATAGGCATGGGGAACCCCACCGCGACCCTAATAGAGGATAAGCGGGAGATAATGAATGAATGAATGAATATAGATTTATGTTGACAGTAGTTTTCTCATGGGGCTCCTAAAATCATGAATATTGAACTGAAGTAATACAGAATTCAATGATATTTGACAAGACAGTGAGGCAGACTGCCAACCAATCCCAAGGTGCTAATATTTGCAAGCACATCTCATTTAGTTCTGCAAATACATTTTGGAAAGCAGAAATAAACAGACACAACAAGAATTAATTCCAAACTTGCAATAGCACCGTCGTAGTCAAACAAATTCATTCATTCATTCATTCATTATCTTCCGCTTATCCTCTATTAGGGTCGCGGTGGGGTTCCCCATGCCTATCCAGGGGAGAACATCTCGGGCGCTGGGCAGATAGACCCAGGACAGGGCGCCAATCCATCGCTGGGCACACACTCACTCACACAGACACACTCTAAACAGGGCAATTTTGAGAACTCAATTAACTTGATCCATGTTTTTGGACTGTGGGAGGAAAC
>JAFMOD010001006.1:980186-998306 GCA_019802435.1 Corydoras maculifer | reverse complement strand
ATATATATATATATATATAATTTTTTTTTTTCTATCCCTCTCTCTCTTACTCACATTTTTTAATCTCCCTGAGCTGTCTACATTCCACAAAAGGCTGCACAGCAAAGGATAAAGCCATTCATCTACATGCATATATTTATGAGCAGCAGCAAGAACACATTTGGTTATTAGATTACCTTTCACTGACTGACAACAGAGAGGAGAGCAGTATCTTATAGCCATCTTAGCTACTCTTAGTAAAACACAATGAATTAAAAGTTGTAAAAGCTGGACATATTTGCATTTCTCCAAATTATATGATTTTATAAGACTACATGGGGCTTCATATTTTTGGTTAATTATGCAATAAATATGGTCAGTTAAAAGCTGGTTAAGATAAGCAAACAGAAGAGAAAAATTGTCTAGGCATAATAAATGCACTCAATGTAAGCAAATCAAAATAGCAAAAACATTAACAGTGGCAGAATGCCTGAACCTAATCAAAACCATGCATACATACATATACAAACAGGATTCCAAAAAAGTTGGGACACTAAACAAATTTATATATATTTATTTATTTATTTATTACACACACAAGTTCTGAGCTGCTGGGATTTTAACACAAAGAGGTAGAAAAAAATATATATTCTGGTTCTAATTTAAAAATGTTTTGGTAAACAAAAATGCACAACACTGTACCCATATGGGCACAGCGACCCTTTGGTTAGTTTTTCCTTAAGTGTTCCTTAAATTCAATTTAGGTTCACACTGAGCACATAGAAAGATGTCTGAACACAGTGCTAATAATTTGCCTGCGTTAACATTAGATTTATTTCCTTAGGTGAGTTTATTAATTGGAGTATTAATAAGATAGCTGTGTAGCTCGATTCACTGTAAAATGTACTCAAGAGTCATTACAGTGTTATTTAAATGTAATATTGTATTAGTTTTAAAAATTTTAATGGAATGCGTTTACACTAATGCTATTTGGTTTTTATGTTGTAGTGCTAGAATATTTTCCAAACATTTTCTAAAGGTCAGAATTTAGTCAGTGTCAAATCATGTGTATACATGATTCCTTATACTCCAAGAACCTCTGTTTACAACGCAAGTCACGACATTGGTTCATGTCAACAGGAAGAAAACAAAAATCCAGTAGATGTGTTGGTCGATTATTTAGTAGATACAGGTATTTAGACTAGTTCACTCTCAAATATCCTTGATATGAGCAACTAAAGCACCCACATCTTAACATTCAAAAATCTATTTATCTTCTTGGCTCCTTTGGCTTGGCAGTGTACATTCCATGAAGTGGCATAATTAAGCAATAAATCACAAACAGAGCATCGATCACCTGAAAACCATTAGTGGCAAAGCTGGTGTCAATCATGTAGAAGGAACATGAATCTGAACCTGTGGTATGGGCAAGTAGCCCAGTGGAACAAACAGTTCCAGCTCTCTGGAATCAAATTGTGGCCATATATTTTGTAGCACTGAAATGTGTATTGTTCTTGTCAGTTACCGATGCTTTAGAAATGTCCACCATGAGACCAAAAGTATAAAATCACTAAAAGATGCTTGAAGTAAAGCTATAGATACACACAGAGACAGCACTATTTGTAAATGCTAATCAGTCACAATGTAGTATCAAAAAGAAGGCACAAAGAAAACAGGTACATTTGAAAGTTAAATGCATCCATAGGATAAAAATAGCAGATTCCCAAGACACCAGAAAACTTTATCTCTGCCGTTCAGCAGCATCAGAATCAAACAGCAGGTATGTCACACCCAGCGATGGCAGGTGACAAATATCCTTCATCGATCTATCAATCATGGCTTCTGCAGTGGCGCATGAGACAGAAGCTAAGCACTCCTGTAATGCTGTGAAAGAGTTTGTGCAAAAAAATGACACTCCGTCGTTTCAGCTCAGTGGCAGACCAACTGACTGATGCCATTTTCGTTGACAGATTATCAGGAAATAAGGAGAAGCAAAGGAGAAATTGTTTGGTGTAGGTGACTACCATACTCCAGAAATGATTATTTCATGTTAAACAACAAATACCGAATTTCAGTTTTACAGTGTTGTATGCTCTCAGTGTCAAAAAATTAGTCAAACAAAGGAATACAATAGCAGTGTGTACAATAGCATGGTACAAGACATACCATGTAAAAGTTAACAAGCTTTAATGACAATGACCTTTTCAGGCAAAAGGGTTTCCATTCAAACTGTTTAATACATTTATGAAATTTGGCATTCAATAATCAAACATATTTGTGCTTCCATTCACTGTAAGTAAATTTTTATGGCAGCGTTATATATGCCATAGAGAGTGTAGCATGTGATGTGTATCACAATTACACAGCACTCATTACATACCATAGGTATACAGTCACTACAACAGTTAATAAAACACTTTCCAATCCTTCATCCAGCAGTCAGAAAATAGTTACTAAATCAAAAGGGATGTCCATCAAGTAGGGCTGCTGGCACTTGCGGATGACCAGCTTATTAATCATAGATGTACATGCTAATGTAATAAGGTTTTTAACACCTCACCTCTTCAAGTGGAATTTCCAGCTTATATTTTTCCTTTAGTGGCCTAGCATAGATCTCTACTAGCTATATGTTTACATTATGGTATTTTTCAGGTTGTTTTTTGTGTTTTTTCAAAATGAGCAAATATTTCCTTGATGGAGTAACTGTTAATTTCATGTTAGTTGGAATCTTACATTTACATTACATACATTTCCATTTGGTCATTATATCCAAAGCAATTTATATGGGACTTAAACCCAACTTGATGGTTGGTCTTGTGTGAAATGTCAATTGGACACCAGGACATGTGTCTGTTTTGCACACTGTACACAAGGATTCCCGTTTGTCTTGACGCGGTCTGAAAGCGGGGGTGGGGGGGGGACCCTTTTGTAAATCGCGGTAAACGTAGACTTGTGCTTCAGCATGTTGCTTGTGGAATGACACGCAGCGCCGTGCGCAGGGTCCTAGTGCCTGTTATTTAATGGTCCAATGAAGGCAATTTAAAAACCAGGACATTTCCTCACTTTAAAAAAAAAAAAAAAAAAAAAAACAGGTGTGTGACGCTCCCGCAGTTGTGATTTAAGCTTTTTCAGCGTTGGCCGTGTCTCATTTGTACGATTTATAACTTGTTTTGCAGACTCCGCCTAGTTCTGTTCAACCCGCTATTATTTTTCCAGCGTTATTGAAGCGCTGCAGGTGACGTAAGCAGTCACGACATCGCGGGTAACGCGGAGATAGTGCGTCCCAACGAATCGATAATGGACGGGCTTGATATAAATTACATTAATATATATAAAAATAATTTTATTATGGTAAAATATTATTATGGTGATAATTAAAGTGTGCTTTTTTGATCACCAAAACATACTTTAAACAAAATGCCAGACCATCTAAATATAAAAAATACAATGTAAAAAAAAAAATAATAATAAATAAATAAATAAATAAACATTTTTGCATGGAAACATGTCTTACTGGTGAGTAGTTAAATATTCCATAAACTGCTTTAAAGTTATAGCTACAGATTGCATTTAAAACTTTAAACATGCACAGTACTGTAGATTATTTCCTTCAGTATACATGTTCAAAAAATTAACTAATTAAAACAAAAATTAAAATCAAATAAAAATGGCATTGGGAAATACAACACCAACCACTCAGAGCAAACTGTATAGTGTTACCTTCACTGCAGAAAGTGATTGCATACAATGAAATCCTTCTTTGGTCAACTACACAATCATGCTATTCAGACCATGACTCTTCTGTTTACTTTTTTTTCCTCTGTAAAGGCAAAAATCATTACTGAATCTAAACATCCTAACCAAAATTTTTTTTTATTCACATGAAGTAGACCATAAACTGGGCATTTACAAGTTATTTTATCTCCTAATCAAACACAGATTGCAATCATGGTGATTTATTCTTGCTTAAGAGCTTTACTTAAAAATTTGTGACTAGTGGTCCTCAATCATATAGGACAATACAGACCTAGATCCAATTAGGCAGATACTCATAAGTGAACTTTGAAACTCTCAACCACTGGGGCATGTCAGTGTAATTATTAAAATAAAAAATGAATAATTAAGGATGCAACAATTTAAGAATGGTATGATTATAGTATGGTAGTTTGGAGGAAACCTATACCTTTTCTCTCTGGCACCATGCGGCAACAGCTATAAGACTTCTGTGTGCAACAGCATTCCCTTATTATACTTAACTTGGGTTTGATTTCATATGAAATATGTCAACTAAACTAAAAGTTGTTAGTAAGGAGTGCTACCATATAGAAAGAAGGATGATCTGGGTTAGTTTCCTTGATGCAAGTCTGTAAATAATTCATTAAGATTGGCAGAAGACCAGCACACTAAAGAGTTAAGTGAAAAAAGCAGCAACAGACTGCAGTGATGTAGGAATGATGACTACAGCCTGCAGGAAAGAGCTGGGGCCCATCAAGATCTCGGTTACTAAAAGGCATCAGGCAGAATTAACCAGCTCACTATTCATGAAGGCGCTTTACCACTGCTTCACCATGATTTTTAAATGACTAAACTTATATATATATATATATATATATATATATATACACAGTATATATTACACGCACATATATACACTTTGCTCTGAGAGAATTCTGGCAGGCTACAAATTGGCTTTGACTTGAACCCAAAAATTGTAAAATCTAATGTCCAGTGAGGGTGCTCCATCCAATAGGCTGGAAGTTCAGTGTGACAAAATAAAAAATCTCATGGTAGGTACAGAATCCTGACAGCAGCTATTAGCATGTACTGTATGCCTTCCATTTTATAAAGGAGCAAAACTCCTTTATATAAACAGATGAAACTCATAAGCCCTGAGGTCTGGTTAAATGTTTTACAGGAACTGCATGTCTTACCTTGCTTGTTAGAATCAGATGAATTTGAAAAGGTTGACAAAGGTTTCAGGCAGTAGACAAAAATAAATATATATATATATATATTCCTTTTTTTAAAATAAGGAAAACGCTGCATCATGGATTAACATCACAGATGAGTTAAAACAATATGATCACTTAAAGATTAAGTAAACATTGTTAATTACCATGTTACAAATGCACATTTTAATGCATGATAATTGGTCCAACCTACACATTATAGGTGTAAGATGAAAGTTTTATTCTTAAAGCAATACAACATTGATTCTTTTAGCCAATATTAAGTGATTATTCTACTTCCATTTTTAGAGTTCCTCTTTACTGAATTGAATAAAATTGCATTTGTTACATGTAATGACATTCAGCAGAGTAATGTACAGATGCTAATGATCACTAATCATTACAGTATAGCAGACAAGTTTATGTAGAATCAGATAAATCTTTAACCAGCCACAGGGTCTTTACTACCTGAATGAGGACATTAAGATACAGCATCCTACTTAGCCACATACTGATTGGGGGTCACCACCGTCAACAATATGAGCACGAATATTGAATCTGGTCTTTGGATCAGCGGACAGCTATATAGGAGGAGTCTTGTATTCTCTAAACCATGTAGACAGTCCGGAACATGTGCAAGTTTAACTAAGCCACAAAACAATGAGAAAACATGACTGTAAAGAGGAAAGGTATACAATGGCCTGGACAGCACTCTGCTGCTGTATTTCTACTCTGCATTCCTGTGGATGTCAATTTTACAAGTTCTTACAAACACAATATCAAATTTTCTTCACAGTAACCAAAAACTTAAATTGTATTTCTTAAGGCATGTCATGCACATTTGCACTTTAATTATTTAGTTTGTAGTGACTAAACCCAAAATTACCTTCCTCCTTAGTTATGTCATCAAAAAAAGTTAATTTGTATGCTGTGAACAAAAAGAGTTGTAGCAACACAGAATAGTGCAATTAAAGATGGAATTTAAAATATCATGACTCTGACTGGCTGATTTACTTTGTTAGTTTCAATAGTGTTAGCTTTTCATCTATAAATCAAAACTTAAAAGCTCACCATTATTATATTAATTAATTGTGGTACAAATAGGAAAGCACAGGGATATACCAACAACAAAACTAAAAACAAAATTACGATAGAAAAAAAAAAAATTCATGTGTTATTTCATGTGCTATTTCGTGACTCAATTGGAAACAATAAATCCGAAACGAGGTCACTCGAGAATTTAAAACAACTTGTAAAAAACATACAAGAATTAAATAAGAGAATAATATTCCAATAAATTCACACAAATAAAAGCAGCACATGGTGTTCTTATTCTTTGTAATGTGTCTAGTACCAGATTAAGTCTAAAGTTCTCTTTTGCTAAAGTATAAAGATGTCACAATCACAAAAGATGAGGGGGCTTAGCTGTAAACTAATCCCATCATCCTGAGCTGGGCTTCTAACCTCCCACTGAGAGACTACAACTGTGGTTTAATACAAAGGGTCATTCAGGGTGGGCCTGAGGCTAAAAAGACAAAATGAGATAAAAAAAATTAAAAAAAAACACTTTACACACATTTTACACACTAAAATCTATTTTAACAAATAACAAAATGAGCTGCTTTTAAATTTAAAAAATAAATATTTGACTTAGTAATTTACGGTTAAATATTTTAGCTATTTAAGATAATAAATTAAACGGGACTGATCTACCAGGATAAAATCAAGCTCTTTGTAACCATAGAGTTAATCAAACATACCTGACTTGGGGGAAACCAACCAAAGATCAAATGTCAGGCTAAAAATAATATTTTAATGTATAATAATAATTATTATAATAATTATTAAGCTACAAGGCAAAAAGTAACTTAAATGTGTGCGTGATAAATGTATTTCCGATAAACAGCTACAGGACAAAAAAAACACAGACCTCAGGACAGGTCTCCTATAGTAATGGACCAGCATTAGGCTGCAGTCTTAACTTCAGCAACTACATTGTTTACCTTCAGTAAGATATGCAAGATCTGCTGCATTATTTATACCCAAATTATATAAACCTGAAAAGAGATCATTTAGAAGCCACTAAAAGCCCTTGAAGTTGCAACTGTACAGTTTAAACCAAACATTTAACACACGGATCAATAATAAATCTCACTTGTGCAAATTATAAAGTTGAGTATACTGTCTGAAATTATGAAACAAAAAGTTGTCAAAAGAACATTTTCGCACACTTTAAAATGTTAATTATGCTAAAAGGTTCATTTACAGGTTCTAGTAATTTCAGTACATAATGTACACACCTTTTATAAAATCACTAGTAAATGTTTTCTGAGACTTCTGATTGTGTTTAGACTATATCTGAAAATAGCAGGTAGGATCAAAAGAACAAAAAAAAAAGAGCATAAATCTCACAACCCATTGAATAATTCAAAGTTAAGTTGACAGCGCATTGTGTATGTGTTCTAACTTCTACCCTTGCTTTTCAGTCATTTTTATGCTTCTACTGATTATGGGGTCAGGTTCTTGGCTTCCAGCATCTCAATATATTGTGCAAGTTACTAATTCCCTTAGACATTGGCAGTTTTTTTTCCTGCCTCAGGGTCTCCATTAGCTCTCTTAATTTAGATGCTTTTGATTCACTACTTTGACTAGATCATTTTGCTTATTTATCTTTGTCAGGACTAGATTACACTTTGTACAAAAATATACTGTTTGTTGCTCTTGCTAACTACTCTCTACGCTGCAATATAAAGCAGGGTTACTGTATTGCTTCACCACTAGTTAAAAGCTAGTGTACAAGCTAAAAACAGCAACAAATATCACTACTTATTCTAGTAGATATCATCTAGTAGTATTACTGAGGCAGCAACTGTGCATTAGTTTGAAACAGGATTCTACTTGAATTTTATACAAAATTGACCAAACAAAAGGACCCTATCAGTATAATGCTAGTAATATTATAATAAGTAATTTTGAACAATGTACATCGTAATGATGCCCTATTATTTATGTTTTACTGAATAATGGCCCTCACTTTGCAGCTCTTATAGCTTATACCCTTAGAAATGTATTCCACCAAATCTTGAAGTATCTGTTTTATTTTTTTTCATTGATGGGGGGGGGGGATGCTTTGTAGAAAAGTCAGACACCATCGATTGATGTGAAGTGATAATTCACTTTAGTTAATCACAAAGGTTTTCAATGGATAAGAAGTCAATTGGTGGGTGCAAGCCTAGTATTTTCATACAAAACTTTGAAAACACAACCTTTTCTTTATGGACCTTGTTTTGTGCTCATACAATTGTCCTAATACTTTTGCATAGTGCTGTTATAGTATGAATATTACTATATTACTATGTGTAGTATGAATATTAATAATTTTGTGCATCAATATTATTAATAGCATTTTGAATTAAGTTCACGTCCCAGTGCAAGTTATAACTAATTACATTTTTATAACAAAAAGGACCTTGTATTTCGGCAATGTGTTGCCCATTCAATACTTCAATTAGGCCAACATCAGAGCGCTCCAATAACCACATAACTGACAGTTCACAAACAAGAGCCTTAACACTAAATACACAAATACACACATTACAAATTGCAACACTATGGATAACAAGCACCAAGCAACTTAATTTAGAGCTCTGAGTAAGAAAACTCAAGATCAGCTTAGTTCGAACATCATTAGAAAACTCCACTGAATAAAGCAGCTCATTAACCAGGCAGAAATATAAACATGTTAGCTTTATTAAGAGAAGTCACATCAGACTATAATGTACTTACTGACATTTTAAATAGAGCAGTCAATTTTAAATATCAGAACAAGTACATTTCAGCTAACTAACCAGAAGGGAAAAATATTAAAATAGGGATCTCATTAATTTCTTTGTAGTTTCTTTTAGACAACAATAAGATCAAATATAAAGATAAAGGAGATTTAGGTCAACTGTTGCTCAAATATGTCTCCCGAGATAAAGACCTCAGTAGTCTTACACATTTCCTTATTATTTAGTCAAAAGCTTAATAAAGTCCCACGTTGTGCTCACATTTACAAAAATAGATAATTGTAATATTGTGAAATGCATAGGAATTATTTTAAGAGAAATATACATTTTTGTCTTTAACAAAGTTAATCTCTAAATGAGACTAACAACTAGGATTTTTACATGTCTTTTATCCTTCAGTTTAACCTTAATTTAACATATATTACCCAAATTACACATATTATGAATGGTATTATGAAAATATAATCATAATATTGCATTTTTTCCATATTTCATGGAGCTTACTTAAAACTCTAATATTTTACTCATTTTTCACTCATTGCATTTTTCTAAAAAAATGTGTTCATTCCTGTGAAATCAAGATTAAAAAGTGCCATTAACTATTTAAGGTAATCAAGCTGTTCATGCCCAAGACGTTAAATATAACCATATGGAATCCATCTAATTTGGTCATGTTGTGTAGCAGCTCACTGGAAAACACTTGCAACCAAACTCAAAACTAGAGCTGTGTCCTTAATCATCCAAATAGCTCTCTGGCATCCTTACAGTCAAATGTATAATGATGAATCAAAAACAACATCAGCTGAATCATTAACGGCCTCAGGGACACAAACTTAGGCAAAAGTCTGAGTGGACATGATTAAGTCTTAGTCAGCAGGGAGCCAGTGACAATGTGGCAAGGTCAGCAGGACAGACCACAGACGGCATGCTGCGTCAGACGATGCTCAGACTAACAGCTTCAACCCGCTAAAGTTTGAAGGTAAGAAAATGATTGTGCAAAAATAATTGCGATGGAGAGAGAGAGAAAATTACAAAATTAGAGTTCGCCAAGTCTGCACACCCTCTCCTAAACAGCAGTCATAATCTGTACTCTCCCATGTCTGTGTGTGTGTGTGTGTGTGTGTCTAAGACTCAAAGGAGATGCTTTGTTTACATTTTAATCAGTGGCCCCATTCCATAACCAGATGCTCTTATGATAATAAACAAGTTGTCTTTGTCTTCAAAGGTTAAAAAGATAAAACTTAAGACAAGAGCAGCAGGAGTAGATGATGCACACGAACACCAATACACAAAGACGTGTGAGCACACACGCACACACACACACAAAATGACCTTTGAAGTTTAAAGCAACTAGCTGCTGAAGGTGATCCGTTTTAGCCCTGACTAATTCCGTATCTACATGAGATAGCTTGATCTTATAAGTGAGTGATGTAAGAGGTCCCTACATGAACTCAAACTGCAGAAGGAAAAAAAAAGGCTACAGATGGATATGCCCATTTGATGTACTGTTCTGTCTTTGCGATAAAGACTTCTCTCCCCGTCTTGGTCACTATGGCAGGAAGTACCTGCCCTACTACTGTTACTTATCTCCATCAAGTCCACTGCTGCACTTTCCACAGGCAAAACCTGATAAAATACACACACACCAAATAAATCTTTGTCAAACGCAAAGTCAGATGTAAGTCACTGCATTTTAGCAATAGCTACTGCACCAACACATGAAAAAAAAATAATTTATCAAAAACTGCCAATTATAAGGAGTTTGTTGACAAATCCTGATTTTGTATTAGTAAGTGTACAGTTTTGCAAATTGTAAAAAGTAATTAAAACTGAGAGCTTATAGATGTACTTTAGTTTCACATTTTTATTTGTCTTTACTTTAAATGAATATAATATAATATCTGGTTTCAGTAAGTAAAAACAATTTAAGGGATAAATATTGTACACTTTACTAAGTACATATAGCCATCCTCCAAATTGAACCTCTGGTAAACAGGCAAGCCAAGCGAAATTCATCTTTAAATACAATTTTGCTCTGTGCACGAAAAAAAAAAGAAAGATCTACAGTATAGAGCAGCGTGGAAGAAGTGAGAAAAAAAAGGCTTTGTTTAATTTACTTATTTTTTATTTATTTTTTAAGATGAAGTTTTCTTTGACAAGTGATACTGTAACCATATTTCTTTTCTCAATTTACTAGAGCTAGCGCAGCATTTGACCTTATAGATCCATCCATTCATTCATTCATTATCACCCGCTTTATCCTCTACTAGGGTCGTGGTGGGGTTCCCCATACCCATCCAAGGGAGAACGTCCCGGGCGCCGGGCAGATAGACCCAGGACAGGGCGCCAATCCATCGCTGGGCACACACTCACTCACACAGGCAAGCACACATACACACTCTATATGGGGTAATTTGGAGAACTCAATTGACTTGATCCATGTTTTTGGACTGTGGGAGGAAACCGGAGAACCCAGAGGAAACCCACACGGACACGGGGAGAACATGGAAACTCCACCCAGATGGGGATTCGAACCGGGAATCCCTAGCGCTGAGAGGCGAACGTGCAAACCACTATGCCACCGTGCCGCCCACCTTATAGATCATGTCATTTAATGTAGACAGCTTAGGAAAAAGTACAGCTGAATCTGCACTCTAGTGGTTTAAGTCCTATTCGATAGACCACGATCAATTAACCACATCTAAATAATTAATGTTGTGACAGTGCAAACTAAGGTGGCCCACAAGGGTCTGCACCAAGACTACTTCTATTGACCTATACATGTTACTATTGGAATATGACAAATTACACAACTATACATTCCAGTTAAACCTTTATAACTAACTAGTTTATAACTAAACAAACAATATTTGTGGAGTACTCTTGGCTAAGTATTTTACAGTCTCTGCCCCTTATATTTATGCTGTCAATGGTGAGGAGTCTTATGCTGTGCTGTGAATTCTTTATGATGTCTACTTTGCCTTGTCTACTACTTGTCTTGAGAAGACACCAACTCCTTATTTTTTAATCTTGCCTAGATGCTACAGTAATGACCTTGGAGAACTTTCACCATCACCAAGTGATCACTCAAAAGACTGGAATGAATGAACATAATCAATCACATAATGTTAAGCATGCAACAAACTTGGTTTCCTCTGCACTGAACATTTAGTTTCTGTTGTACTTGTGGTTAGCAACCTTGCTGAACTCTACAGTAAATAGATCTGAGTATTATTTTTTGTAACAATGCCCAGCTACTGAAGTTGTAGGATTTTCCTAACAAAGTCTTGGTCCTTACAAAATGAATTCCTATAGAAAGAACAAAACAAATATGAGAGTTTTTTCCTTATCAATGTCAAATTTGCTTGCTCATTGGGAATTCAAGCTTATGAAAGATTGCATAACTGCTTCAAGTTAACTAGTTAATGAAGAGCAAGTGGTTTAGCTTCCAGCATGACAATAACATAATATTGTAACAATAATATTGTGACACGACTTTCATGAATCATTTATTCTTTTTGAACTTATGATTATGATTCTGGAGTTGTTATCTTGGTAATTTATTCATGAGAGGGTTATTTGTGTCCTTAACCACGTTTCATCTAATTGCTCCATGTACTTAACGTAGAAATGACTGATTCACTACTAATTTCTGAATTTGCTACACTTGTAATTTTACTTGTTGGCAACGCTGTATCTGTTCCTTTTAAATAACTGTTTGTTGCTGCCGAATAGATGTTCTATTTACATAACCATTGAAAGTAGTCCACACACTTTTAAAAGTGAATCAGTAAAATGATGCATCACTACTCTCATTATATATAGTTAACAAAAGGAACTTGGATAGAAAATGAAAAAGATCTATCTATCTATACACACATTCTACACATCAATAACACATGTTCATTCATGTATGCACTTTACACATCATCCAGCTTCCTGCTGGGACTCAGTTCATCGTCTGATGTCAATTTAGACATCAAAAACAGAAGACACCCATAACCCATCCAGCTGTCATCATTCAGCTATTACAGACCAGAAGTGAGAAGAGGCCAGGATTTAACCTGACATGAGCTCAGTTCACTTCATTTGCTGCATTAGCCTTTAATTGCACCCAGCATGTGCCTGTCTCAAAGCTGATATTTGAAGGTCATGGTGAAGATATTTTAGGAGTCTTCTACACTTACTTTTCACCACCTGTTGCCACATACTAGCCAGCAGGTTTTAGTGAACTGCACCATTACCATCTCATTAAAAAATAATGTACTTAAGTGGTCTGTGTCATGGTATTTAGCAGGAGAGGTCTAGTGCATGCACAAAGAAGCTACTTGCTCAAATATGAAGTGAAGAAGCAGACTAGAGCACATTATTTTTAGACAGTGATATAGATTATATGAGGGGAAATTAGGAGGGCCTTCTGCTGTGAATAGGATACCTTTCTGATTCTCACATCACATCACAAGCTCTCCAAAATGAAAAGGCAAACATTAAATTGAACCACTCCTCTTCAAAATGAGTAATTCAAGAGCTCATTTTCCAACATCTGTAAATTACAGGCTGAAACCACCAAAAGTAAGGAGCTGATGCTGGAAGAGTACGAGGTGTATTGAGTAAAGACATTAGTTAATACTTAGTTTACAATAACCAAGTATTTCTAATGCAAAAACACTGGCTCTCTCTAAAAACTTTTGAATATTAGAGGATCTCTGTGGAATACGATTTCCCTTGCAATATACATTCTCAGTGCAGCACAAATTTAACAACAAAACATTCTTCATTTCAGAAAACAACAGATGAGTTAAGGTATTTTTTTATGAACTCTTGATTTTCATATGCACATATTAATAAAAGGGTTGCAGAATAAACAGCAGAATTTTCAGACTATTTGAACTGAGGGGGCGAGGACATGGTAATGGTTATTTAAGAGGTGACAGTTAATTTTTTTACATTATTATAGTGCATTGTAAACAAGGGCAAGACAATGTGTATATAAGAGGCCTGTCAATTAATTAATAAAATAAATCTCATTTATTTCATGGTGAAGCAAGTTCTGGATACACTCAGTATAGAGTAAATTTTAGGACATTAATATATATTCCATATATAAAATTCCACTCCACTTCTCTGCAGGCAAAGTAAGTATATGTAAGATTTTGTTAGAACATGTGCTCTTGTGTCATGCAAAATGAGAGTAAGAAAGCAGCAGTGAGACTGTTGATTGACATGCCAGAAAATGCTGCTTATTTAAGTAGAAAAGTATATAAAACTTACTGATGTGTTTGTGCTACAAATAATCAAGTCACTGAACTATAAGTAAAGTAGATGGCAAAAAAATTAAACCAGTGTGATTAACCCTGTGTTTATTTTTAGCATTATCTTCAATCACCTCTTGGATGTTGCACACTACAGTACTACAGTAACTAAAGCCAATCACAGCAAAAACATAAATAAATTTTAAGCAATGTGGTTCTTAGTGGTCAGAGTAAATCACGATAAAGGAGAAAGACATCAGAGGTAAGAATGAATGAACGGTTGTATATCAGCACAGAAAGAGAAATAGAATTCCTCTTCTGGCTGGGAGGTATATTGGAAACAGGCAGTTTCTGGTATGTGTTGGGAGAGTTGGTGTCATCTGTGAGAGGAAACCTGATAAAATAGGTGCAATAATAACATGTGGGACATCTGCTGAGTGGAACACAGTTTTGTAAAGTGCTATAGCATATGTCAGTGAAGGGGAAAACATAGAAACCACAAAAATAGATATTTTTTTGCAAAAAAAAAAAAAAAAGGCTACATGAATATACTAGCTAAAGCAAATAATTTAAGATTTAATATCTAGGCTTCCTATACAAATAAAACAATGATGAATGTAAGACTAAATTAATAAAAATGTCACAAAATGTAAAAAACATTATTTTGCAGGACTGGATAATTACATACAATTGCAAACGTTTTTTGTTCCATAATGAGGGCACAGTGGTTAGCACTTCTTACAGTAAAATGGCCCACTGTTGGAGTCTCAAGCAGGTTGGACATTGTGCATTCTGTATGCATATATGTGTGGGGTTTACAGGTTTGCCTTTGTTATTAATAAATACTAATTTAGCTACTAAATTGCAACTTGTTAAATGAGTTTGTCCATGCCTGCTTGTGATAGACTGATAACCTGTACACTGTGTCCCAACCTTTCTATTCCAGCACCCTCTGAAGTTAATGAAATAAGTATATTACAAACTAAATAAGTGAAAAAATAAATTATAATTTGGATGAAAACTGCCACTACAATTAAGAATCAAGTTGTATGAACTATACAGTAGACAATGAAAATCAAAGTGAAAATGTTTCCATCTCAAAAAATTTCAAAAGTTTACATTTCAGATTTTTCTGCAACTCACTGATGTAATTTCTTAAAGCTTACTGGTCATTTTAAATGACAGAAATACTCTGAATACGTATACATGTTGAATAATAGCTAAATTGATATTAATATAGAACACTAACAAAAAAATGGGGAGGCATGAAATATAAAGAAAAAAAAGTTCCTGAGAAAAATTTGGCTTGTGGGTAAACTGTATCTAAAGAATTTAACCAACCTGTTGGATAGCTGAATAAGGTCAGGAAATTAAATACCTCGGTTTCTAGTTCACAGGCCTACCTGTCGCATTCGGGAAAAACATGTTACCAACCAAGACAAATTTAACGGCGTAAATTACCTAGTGAAACCAGTTAGAAACCAGGCTGGCTCTAAAATGCAGATCAAATTTAAATGGTACCCGCTGACTAAATAGAGCTCACATGTAACCCACTCTACACTCATCTGATAAACAGCTTGCACCTGCCAGGTCACCGAGTTCTGCCTCTTTTGTTTCTGCAATGCCTTTTTCAAAGGCCAGGTTCCAGGTGCACATGGACATGCACATCTATCAGCATTATCAATTAATGCCAAAGCTATAGCCCAGGTGGCCTATATTGGAATGTGAATCTTCTGCATCATCACTTTTGACAGTGTAGAAACAAGAACTGTCTGGCAGACATTATCTGACATGTCTTATCCAAGCACTGTGACTTTGCTGCACAGAACGTGTTTTTTTAAACAGCAGTCAGACTCAAAAACACAATGACTCATACAGCAAACACTAAGCAGTGATTGAGAGAGGAAACACAGATGACGAAAAGGACATTGTTGGGGATAAGCAGGTCTCTGCCCTTCAAAGAAAAACTTCAAATTAAATTAAAAAAAAAAGACAAGCTATGATTTAGCCATAAGTAAGGGCAAGCTGGAAAACTGTTGCACTAGCCAACGGCATATAGTGTGCTTCAACCAATAGACCCTCTTGCTCACAGTGTCTCTAAAATCACAATGCAGTGCCAAGTATGTTGAATTTCCCTAATAACCACTAAATAGAAATGGTTAAAAAGGTTTTGGTGACAGGTCTGCAGTGGTATGATAATTTGTTTTATAAAATGTTGGTCCTTAAATTTGACTAGCTGAGTCATCCAGCCATGACATTGACAATAAATTCCCCCTTATGTCCACTTAACATTCATATCAATGCGGAAACATGTCTTATTCAGAATAATGCACGCTCTCTCATGCCTTGCTTTAGTATATTACTATTATTATCGTTGCCATCAAAATCATGATGATCATTAAAAAAAATAATAAAAAAGAGGCCAGTAGCGGCCAATACTTCATGAATATAAATTTTTCTGAATATTATTTCTGGGTACTTCATATCTTTTGCCCCAATTAACCCTAGAAATTGCCTACAACTAGATCTGAATGTAGATCTGAATATTAATTACAAAATATTTATGGCTGCTGATGTTTTTAAATCAATTTCATAAAGAAAAACAAACAACTGGCCAAATGCCAAACTAGGGATTGTCAGAGTGGCAAGATGTAAGACCGGCGTCTTCCCATTCCCTTGCCAGTGCTCAGCCGCCACGTCTTCCTTCTGTTGGGGGGCGTGGCGAGTCGCCGGATTTTTAATTGACAGCACTATTTAAGTGGTGCTGTGGCGGCGTCGGTCGCGTTGGATTGATTTGCCTTCTTCTGTGTTAACTGTGTGTTCTCCCAGTTCTAATTCCTCTGGATTGGATCGCGCTCCGGTTTAGCACTTCTCGCCAGCACGATCGGCGTCTCACATGCCCTTTGTTCCACGGACCGCCTCGTCGCTTCGTTGAGGCCACGCTCTTCTGGTTTTCGTCCCGGCGTCGCGCCGGCGTATGATTTTTCGTTTTGACTTTTTGGTTTTCGTTTTCCCTTATTTTGTTTCGTAACGAAAACATTAATAAACACTTCTGTTTGTTTGAGCAAGGTCGGACTATTTTTTATGTGACGTCACGCAGCATGACAGAATCCAACGCCACAAACCCCAGGGCAGGATCACCGGAGGCGTTGTTGTTGGAGTTGGGCCATAAACTGGGAGAGCTCCACCAGGAATTCCTGGATATGTCTAACACCATGCACACCATCCTGTCACGCCAGGATGCTCAGGAACGGGTCATGGTGGACCTCCGGAACCAAGCGCCCGTCAGCACACCTGCTTCCGTTCCACCACCGGCTGCTGGTGGAATGGGTTCATCCAACCCTCTGGCACTCACAGAGCCGGAACGCTACGAGGGGGCCCCGGAGACTTGCAGCACGTTCCTTTTCCACTGCGAGCTTTTTTTGGCTAATAGACCCCCCATGTCCGAGGCTCAAAGAATCATTTTTATCATGTCTCGTCTAGTGGGTCGAGCAGGGGAATGGGCCGCCGCCCTCTGGGAGTCCCAGTCGGCAGAGACCCGGGATTATGCTCTGTTTTTAAATCTTTTTAGGAGCACCTTCGACCATGCTCGACACGGACGCCCGTGCGGAGAGCTGCTACATGAGCTTCAACAGGGAGATCGGCCCGTCTCTGACTACGTATTAGAGTTTCGCAACTTGGCCGCCCGGAGCGGGTGGAATGAACCAGCGCTCCTGACCACCTTCCGTGCTGGACTTCGACATGAGATCCGGAAGGACTTAGCCTGTCGGGACGCACGGACGTCTCTGGAGACGCTCATCACCACCGCTATCAACTTGGACCAACTCCGTGCCAGTCGATCCCTACGTTCTGATCCTGGTAGAAATGTCCATTTTTCCAACCCTTCGGACGAGTCTCCCATGCAGCTGGACTCCCTCCGGCTGTCTTCGTCGGAACGGGCTCGTCGCCTCCGTTCTGGTCTATGCCTGTATTGCGGTAGTGCCGACCATCTACTGGGTTCATGCGAGAACAAACCCCAGAGGAGAGGCCGTCCTGCACCACCTCGGCCTGAGAAGCGTCCATCCCAGCCAGCAGTTCCTCCGGTAAGCACCACTAGAAGGGACATCTCCAGCCCCTGGTATCTCCCGGTGATTGTATCCTGCAGAGACACTA
>JAFMOD010001006.1:940777-979864 GCA_019802435.1 Corydoras maculifer | reverse complement strand
GAACGGGCTCGTCGCCTCCGTTCTGGTCTATGCCTGTATTGCGGTAGTGCCGACCATCTACTGGGTTCATGCGAGAACAAACCCCAGAGGAGAGGCCGTCCTGCACCACCTCGGCCTGAGAAGCGTCCATCCCAGCCAGCAGTTCCTCCGGTAAGCACCACTAGAAGGGACATCTCCAGCCCCTGGTATCTCCCGGTGATTGTATCCTGCAGAGACACTACCTATACCTCTAGGGTGCTCATTGATTCTGGGGCAGAGGGGAACTTCCTGGACAGGGACCTTGCATTGCGGTGGGGACTTCAGCTCCACGGGCTGCCCAAAGCCTTACCTATCTGTGGGGTGGATGGGCAGCCCGTCAATCAGGGGGTGGTGACTCACTACACAGAACATGTTCATTTACAGATTAGTGCATTGCATGTTGAAATGATTTCTTTCTTTGTTAACCACTCTCCTAGCGCCACGATGATCCTCGGCTTACCCTGGCTGCAGCAGCACGACCCCGTCATCTCCTGGTCAGAGCGTGGAATTTTGCGGTGGTCCTGAGGAGCGCAGTTGGGTGGGGGCAGATGATATTCTAGACCCTCAGCTAATCGCGGACTTCCATTCGGCTCATCCTGACCGTCCCGCTCGCAGACCTCGGGGTCGGCCGCCACGCCGGGGTAAGTACAGGACCATCCATTCCTCTTCGCGGCATGTGCACCCTACGGGTCATCAGGGGGGGGGTGATGTAAGACCGACGTCTTCCCATTCACTTGCCAGTGCTCAGCCGCCACGTCTTCCTTCTGTTGGGGGGCGTGGCGAGTCGCCGGATTTTTAATTGACAGCACTATTTAAGTGGTGCTGTGGCGGCGTCTCACCTGCCCTTTGTTCCACGGACACACATAGTCTAATACAATGGCTCTCTACCACAGTCTCAACTATTAAAGTTACAACTGGCCATGTCTAATCAGTGACAAGGAGCAGGGTGGATTCTTATTGCCATTGCAATCTTTATTTATGAAATCGGAATATCTTGACTGTCAGAGAAAACCTCCCTGGAGAAAATGTGTGGAGTAGTAATACTAAAAAAAGGACTCCATAGCAATAATCAGTTTGTTGTAGTGTTTGAGGTTTATTACATGTTTAGCCTTGAAATGGTTTTAAAAAATCTGTTCAATGCTTTATCAATCAGAGTAGAGAATATATTTGTTCCCAGAGCCTCAAACTACAACCTTTCCCTATATTTCTGGTATAAATGTGCAGATGTGTTATTCAGCCTGAAATTTAAAATGTTAATTAACGTGGGGGTGAATGTGCATGGTCTGAAAAGCAAAGCAATTACTTATTGTTGCAAACTGGAACAGAAACAAAGCTGAAGCCAAGGAGAACAATTTAGGATCTGGGTTTATTATGAAACCAAGCCACAAACAACAGCTCCTATGCTATCGCCACAAATGCGGCTCAAAGAAAATGCTGCAAAACCACAATCCTTACATAATTCTTTCATATATATCTTAAAGCATTTCATGAACTGAGATTCTGAACAATTCTCACATTCATAATTCATATTTGGAGGAAAAACATACCCGCTACATACAATTTTTCAATAGAAAAAAGACTGCATCTATTCGGAACAAAATTGTTCAGAGACCTTCAAGTAATTTACACCAGAGTTCAGTTCAAAAAGTGCATATGCTGAAATATGAGCATTTGTTTTCTGACAATCTGTCTCCTGATGGTATCTCGATTACTCGCGTTCCTTCCTTACACCAGTTTTACACACAGACACAAACACACAGTGCTGGGTAGATGTACCATTATGTTATTTCAGTGTGAGATGTGCACTGCAAACACATGGCTGACTTAGGACGCTGACAATCAGTAAATGCTTTTACAAGCTGCGCTAATATCTGTGCCAGGCTCACAGTCTCACAGTCAGAGCAGTGTAAAATATCCCACTGAAAACTAGAACTTTTTTTCCCCCCAACAAAAAAAATAGGTACCTATAAAACAAATCACTTACATTGGAACTTACAATGTGAAGTAACTGATATAAATGTATTATTTATATTAAGCATAAAGCAATAAAGAACTGCATATTCAAATCTGAAACCTAAAGGCTTTAACAGTACAGTGCTTGCACCATCATAGCTAGTTGGACACTGTCTGTGCGGGATGGAAACCTCAGTGAGGGATGGAAAGATGATCCTTAATTGATCTTTGCAATCATAGTGAACAAAGAATCTCATAAATGTGAGCTTATGTACACAGTGAGGGATCAAAATCTTTTACCCTAAGATTGTTAAACCAAAGCTATTAGGATGCAAAAGAGATTGTTATATTGGGTTACCTGTTATGGGGAACATGTGATCATGACGGACTCAACGACAAACTCTTTGAACTATTATCTGTCTTTTGTGGTTTTCATTTATTCATTCATTATCTTCCGCTTTATCCTCTATTAGGGTAGCGGTGGGGTTCCCCATGCCCATCCAGGCGAGAATGTCTCGGGCGCAATCCATTGCTGGGCACACACTCACTCACACAGACACACTCTATATGAGGCAATTGTTGAGAATTCAATTGACTTGATCCATGTTTTTGGACTGTGGGAGGAAACTGGAGAAACCGGAGGAAACCCACACAGACACGGGGAGAACATGGAAACTCCACCCAGATGGGGATTTGAACCGGGAATCCCTAGTGCTGAGAGGCGAACGTGCTAACCACTAAGCCACCGTGCCGCCCTCTTTTGTGGTTTTGTCTTATCAAATATATATATATATATATATATATATATATATATATCAAAAGAAACACAAATTTTTTCAGAGCACATGGACATCTTACATACCATGCATAGCACAAGACAAATCTCAGATGCACAAGTGACTCCTACGAACAGAAACATGCATCAAGTGGCACGCCGTTATAATTAAAAATTTACCTCAGTGTGTACGCATCATATGAAAAAAAAACCAAAAAGTTGCTTAATGGTCCAATCCTAAGCTGTTGCGCCAATCATGCCAACACTGGGGGGAGACCTTGTCCACCCAGGATAGTCCTCTTCCACCAATGGCAAGTAAGCCAGTATGGCATTCAGCTTTCATCATCGGCCACTGGCTGGCAGCTTTACTGCTTGTTGATTGCTCTTCTTTCAGCAGGTCAATAAGACACATTGCATTCTGTCCAGACTAACCAAGTTGTGGTGCATATGCCCATTGCGCTCCAAGCACGGCAAGAAGCACAGTCCGATAAAATGGGTGCCCTCATACCACAAACAGCTTGGAACCAAATACCGATCTGTGCACAGTAACATGCGTAATGTATATGCAGAAGCACTCCTCTAAACTGGTACGGATGATGGAGTATTGTCCTAACGTACTTAACAGCTCGGAACATAACTGGCTTCAGATGCACCTACAGATGTAGAGAATTACATATGCATCAAAGTGCCATGCACACCACAGAATGTGAAGTGTGGCTAGAGGTAGAATATTGAGTTTTTATTGAACATTTTTATTAAGCTCCACCTTCACCTGTAGTTTATTTTCTATATGTCTGACAGTCTCCAGCCTTATTATATTTAAGAATTAAAAGTCTGGTTAAGTCTTTTTTGCATTTTTTTTTTGGCTTTTGCATAATTTTTTCCAGTACGTTTTTCAGACAACGGTTTGTTGCACGTTTTAGAAGCCAAGATTCTATGGTCATTCTTAGTCTCATAAACAGCTAGTGTTATTAGCAGGGTATAATCATTCAATACATGCTCTTGACACAGCAGAAAGCAGTGGCAAGCAAAGGGGTTAAAAAAATATCTTATATTAAAATATAACATAACTTAGAATCCCTATTTCAGTAACGTATAAAAAAAAAATTACCCAAAATTATTCATTCCTATTCTGTCCAAAATAACAATGGTCAAATATAACAGTTTTATACAGTACTACACAATTCTACAACTACAATTTTCTTTAAAACTTCACCCATCCGTTCCTTTGTTATTTCTACAACAAAAGAAGCGCACTCTAAAATAATGCCTGGTACTTGGCCACATAAAGGTTAATTGTAATTAAAAACAATGATAAACCCGGATTGTATTTTTCAAACCAGCATTTCTATAGTGAGAACATTTTGTTTAATTATCTCTGACTCAACAGTGTAGTATGAGAATGGGACAAGAACAGAAAAATATGAGCCTTTCCTGCAAGCTCATAAATCATCCACTACAGGACAAAACAAAACCTCATAAAGGAAACATTTGACACCTCTCATCTTCTGAGATGGTTCCATCTGCTGGTTTATCCAGGTTTCAACCCCCACAGGATCAACAGTCATTCAAGATTTGTCACCAGTGTTTTGCTACCAACTTGCATCATTTACCGTCCTGTTGGATCGAAGTCAATATGGCTTACAGCACAGTGTTTTGGAATGTGCGATACTGGAATTTTGCCCATGTGACATTATTAATTTGGGGCCAACAACTGAGGAAGATATAAAAATATTAATATTTCATTAAAACAGTAGTATATTTAAATATTTGTTTGTGTTATACTAATTAAAACTGCCTACTTGTATATATTCAAATAAAGCATTCCCCTTCTATCCTTAATGGTTTACATTGTAGTGAAATGTTTCCCATAATATAACGATCATAATTTAAAAATGCCTAAGATGTCAAAGAACAGGAGACATGTTGCCAAGCATCACACCATAAATATATGAATCGTCCAAATTTACGATTAAAATTTAGCTTGATTCATTGTCCTGAAATGACTGGCTGGACTCATTTCAGACCTCATAACAAACTAAAAAATAACACAGGGAGTGAAAATTGTACCAATCACTAGAGATCATGTTCCATGACAATCACCAGCTACAACAAGCCCAAACTTTTATGTTGTCATTTTAATGAATTCTAGCTCAGTAGCGCAAGAAAAAAAAAACCTATGATAATTATGAGAGAACCTTTATTTGTAAAATAAGCAAACACAGATGACTTTGTGACATTTAATAAATCATTGTTGTCTTTGTGGAGCCATTGTGATATACCTGAAGGAAAATCTGGAAAACGGGGATGAAAGGATTAAAGTTACAGCAGTTACTTAATACTTGGTAGCCAGGACAAAGGACATGAATAAAAATGTACTGTGAATAACTTTGTGAATCTGACTTTGCCAGAGGGTCAAACCTGCATCAAGACAGGACATTCTCCATATTGTGACCTTCCATTCAGAACAAATAAACTGTGATCTTATCAGGCTGGTTGATGGAGAAAAGCTTTGTCATATGCATAAGCCTTTTTTTTTTTAGATTATGTGGGTATTTTTTTGCTGAGGTTATAAAACGCACTTACAAAAGTGTCCTGTTCAGAACACAAACAGCTTACGTACTATGTTTGCTATAAGACTGGTGACATGCTTCAAAGGAAATTACGTAACCAGGATAAAATCAAAGAAATAGCCTCATCATTAATAACAGCCAAGACCCAAGGGAAGAGACTTGATTGATTTAGTAGGGAGGAGATGAGGCGGCAGTGATGCGGCCTCTAGGAGGCTCGGAGCATGTCCCTGGCATTTTCACAGTGGTTTCATCACCACACAGACAGTGAATCCCATCATACACTAACCCCCCTGCAATGTCTCTCTGAGACACACTGCCACCCAATTAGTCAGCAGGAGCAAACGCCTAGCTCCTGGACCAGAAACCCACCTAAAGGCCAATCCTTCCGGTCCATTGAATTTACTCTAAAATGTATTCTCTGTATTAGTCAAATTATAATTATGTTATACAATACAAAGCAGTCATGGGTAAAAATATTGAGAAGCTTAAACTGAATTTGCAACGGTATTGATAGTTTAACCACTACAGCAGTTTAGAGGTTATATAGGTTTTATGTACAGATTATATGAAACATGAAATGTACAAAACAAATGTTTTCTCTATCTATCTATATTTTATTCATTATTGTTCTTTGTCAGGTCTTGTTTCTTCCTATAAAATTCTTTAGGTTTATTAAAAATTGCATGACCAGTTGAGCCTAATAATGTGGTATAGTGGCCCAAATATCCTTATGCTACTAAATCTATTGTTTGGGTTTTTATACATGGTTTGATGCACACAAACAGAATATTGATGTCAGAACCAACTGCTCCAATTTAATTAAACCACAATTAATTTAGTCAATGTGTAAAAACTTACTTACAAAAGACAAGTTTAAAAGAAATGAAAATGTCTAAGCAGTTTCAGTGTTTTGATTCAAGAAGTCAAAGAAAATAAAAGTGCAGCAGCAGCAGCTTTGGTATAGTTTTGCCATTATACAATGTATATTACTCCCACAAGCTGTGACTTGTTTTTAGAGGCTAATCATTTGCTGCATTAGCCAGAAGTGGTCTTTCCACCCAATAAAGCAGAGAAATAAAGAAGAAAACAATCAATGAGGGTCTCTTCATCAGGATTATTACAAGACACATTTTATTACACTAACCTCTTGTTCATCTCTCGCAACACATCCATAAGCTTGCTGGTTTCCATTGCAGCTCTACACCTTTAAGTTTGTTACATTACTACAGTAGCTAACATTTTACATCAATAATAACAGGTGATTAGAACTTTAGACAGTTTTTCTGAAACTAAAGTCTACTAAAGCTTACTTCCATGTTTTCTGTTTATCGTTTGAATCAGATTTAAAAAATCAATTGCATTTACTGCTGTTTTGAAAATAAAATATTCTCTGTGGATGGGATGTGATAACATCATGGTGGGTAGTTTTCAGTGAAGTAATTGTTGTAGATTTACTCTACACTGAGAACAACTGTAATTTGATATGTGTGGTGATATGTACAGATGACAACACAGTTCAAAATGACAAGCTTCCTCTCCAAAACAATAATCAAAGTAGATTTTTTTGTGCTGGAGTAGAGATCCTCATCAGTTACTCACTGCTGACTGAGCATTTATACCCCCACAGGGTCAAGTCTGAATAATTTATGTGTAGTTACAATATACACGAGGTTTTGTCCAGAGCACACCGTTAATGAGGTCTACAGGCTACAATGAAGGGCCAAGAGTACATATGAGCCATGGAAGATTGGTCAGGATGCACTAATCACGGTTCTTAAGCAGCATAAATGTGATGGCCTTCATATATAGTTCACACAAACCAAGTCTGTATTTAAGCGAGAAATGCCACGAAACCCAAGGCCTCTTACAACTCTCAAAAAGGGGGGTAATTACTAAAACCAAGAAAAACTGAATTTATTTTGTACAAAAGAAAACTCGCGTTTGTTTACATTTACCTACTTTGTCATAGAAGGTATACATATGACTAAGAGGGGAAAAAAAAGGGGGGGGGGTCCCAACTCCATTTGGGAACAGCATCTAGTTTTCATAAACCTTTTTTTTCTTAAACAAACTAGCTGGTGCAATGATGCATCAGGATCTTAAATGGTGTTACTGGCTGTTGGTTTGTTGCTATAAGATATTATGTATGCTGCAGTATTTAAGCTTCCAGGAACAAAGCCCAGAATCATATAGCGACCTTAAATAAAAAACTGAAAGATGTAGGCATCGAGTTTAAATTTTTTTACATTTAATACACAATAAAGATTACATTTTTATATAGTCTGAATGTGTGATCCTGTGATAAAAAAAATTATATATACAGAATTAGTAATTTAAAATGTAATATTGAACTTAGTTGTTTCACATGAAGGTGGAGCCACACAACAGTTGCAGTCCAGTCCTCAGTTGCAGCCAAAAGCCTTAGCTGCAGGTGAAACACAATGTGTTACATATAATGCAGTGGTCTTTACCCATGTTTCTGGTAAAATAATTTTCTTTCTGCTTCAGATAATTAACTTTATCAGTATTAAATGCCTGGATGTGTTGCCTGCATCTTTTAGCTGTCCCCACTCCCCTATTGTACCAATGCATCGATTCCAGCCTATGAAGAACTAAGGATTAGCTGAATCCTGGAATGTTACACTAGGTTTGGTGACCGCTCATCTATGTTTCACATGTTACTTCCTATATCCTATATTAGGGTCACGGGGGGTTTCCCATGCCCATCCAGGGGAGAACGTTTCGGGCGCTGGGCAGATACACCCAGCACAGGGCGCCAATCTATCACAGGGCACACACACACACAGACACGCACACAAACCCACTCTATATGGGGCAATTTTGGAGAACTCAATTGACTTGATCCATGTTTTTGGATTGTGGGAGGAAACCGGAGAACCTGGAGGAAACTCACGCGGACACGGGGAGAACATGGAAACTCCACCCAGATGGGGATTCGAACCGGGAAACCCTAGTGCTGAGAGGCGAACGTGGTAACCACTAAGCCACCGTGCCGCCCCAATTCTAAACATCTTAATTTAAAAACCTCTTCCTAAATTAAACTGCTTCTTCACAGATTGTATTTTCTCTTTAAATTTCTGGAAGACTCGGTAACTCATTTTTCCCATATTGCACAGCCCCATTAACACCGACTCTAAAGCCAAGTGGCTGTTGGTTAAATTAGATGCAGTTTGTTTGATTTGTTGTGAGCATATATATATATATATATATATATATATATATATATATATATATATATATATATATATATATATATATATATATATATCAAATTTTCCTTGCGGCATGGTAAAAGCCTTGGACAGCTAATTGAAATAGGGTGTTATTTATTCATTTATTTTCTGAGAGATATCATATTACATATATATATACATATATATAGATTTATCCTATATAGAAGATATTTATTACATCATGGAACCTCATAAGAAACTATGACTGTTGTGGATCAAAGGATCAAAAGCTATAGTTTGGTTACTATACCAAACATGGCACACAGTGCTTATCATAAGAATTCAAAACCAGTAAAACCCTAACTTTAATTGCATTTCAATTGTTTTCTACATTTCTAGATACAACCAGCCAATTGACATGGAGTTATAAACATGTGACATGTTTGTTATAAATAGTCACAAGTTGATGCTGGATCCTTACTCAGCATTTACGAAAGTGAAGACAGGTCATCAGCTTATCACAGGGTAAACACAAAACATTCACAATCATGTATCTTTAATTCACGTTTTTGGAAGGATATCCAAAATAAGCATATAGAAATAAACATGCAAACATAATTAAATGTATCCACAAGCCTGCCCACCAATCAGACTTCTTGCTGTGGACTAACAGACCAATGAGAGCGAGTACTTTTCTGATATTAAAGGTAAAACCAATAGGTATAAAAAAAACAAGAAGCAAAGTTATTAAGAATATATCAACTACTAGTTCATTTTAAAAGTCATTGTTTACAGTAGGATGGTTCAGCACTATAATCAGCAATATATACGTTCAGCTATGATGATCATGCAAAAGAAAAAAATAATCTTTAAAAAAAAATTGTTGCAATATCACCATTATATTGTTGCATTGCCCAGTTGATAGTAGACCTTTTTAAGAAAAATGCTTCAAAAAGTTATAAGTGTTCTGTAATATGGAAAACAATTTGCTGTATGGGATAGTCAAAAGAATAGAAGTTTTTTTTTTGTTTTTTTTACATACAGAAAACTGATTTAAATTTAGTTTATGTTTATAACTATATAGGTGGTTTTGACTTTAGTTTTTCTAAACTAAACTCAAACCCATAACTAAATATTATTTTGGAAAGGGCAAGCAGCACAACTACACTTCTTAATCGATATTTTTGGTTAAATGTGAATAAAGCATTTGTTATAATAGGCTTACCACTAAAGTTTAACATAGAGTGCAATAACTAGACATGAATGACAGCATGTGAGCCATGTGGTTAAATATCCCACACCACACAATCAGAAAAAAAAACTGGCCAGTGAAACCACAGACATTATGCCAAACTCGTACATGACTGCTAACTGGGTTTTTCTCTAAACAGAGAGCCTTTAAATTCCAGACAGTAAATAATCATGTTCTGTACTTTTCCTCACTTTGCTGCCGCCAAATCTACTTATTCATAATGACAAGAGTCTAATAACGAGCACTGCAGTTGCTTTCTAAGAGCCTAATATGGAATCATTGTGCTTAAGGCATTTGTGACCAAGTCTGTGGTGAGAGTACGATGTCCTTCACTGTCTCTTCCGTGGCAGTTCAGTAATGCAACATGGCCTCTGGGACTTAAAGATGGGGAGAGTGAGTGTGTGTGTGTGTGTGTGTGTGTGTGTGTGTGTGTGTGTGTGCTCTCGGACTGAGCACAGGTCTTACACCTCACGGCACATTATAGTGATGATTTAGCATGCAGGCCAGAGAGGATGGGTTCAGCAAGAAGACCGTGCTGCTCTCTGGGAAATATGATAACTGGCGATCACCGAATAGAAATAGACCTAAAAATGTTTTGGTTAAAACATTTTGTGTGTCACACCATCTAAATGTGTCAAAAGTTTTAAAATACAACAGTTTTTTTTTTTATTGGCAGAATCGAGAAAATAAAAATTTTGCTTATATTGCAAATCAATGCAATAGGTCTATATCATTTTTGCAAAGCAAAAAAAACATTAGGTACATATCATTGTGGAATCTGGAGATAAAGGCATATTTTAATAAGCTTGCCATTAGCTACAAGTGCCTTGGCCATCTGCTAGCAACTTCACTGCTATCCACTCTTAATCTCATGTATATTTTATTCACCTTTAAAACCCTAACTTGAGCCAAGAATGACTGACCAAACTAAGAAACTCTCCAACTTCTTTATGAGATATCTTATAAATATAGCTTTGGGGCTAAGAATGCATAAGTATAAGCATCAGTGAGTGCGTCAGAGCTGAACAACAATTCATTTAGTCTCTTGTATAAAAGTACATTTCAGCCTTATATCTAGCTTTAAGAAGCTTAAATGCTGTAAAATGCCTCGAGTGTGGAAATGTTTCAAAGTGGAAATCAAAAGCAGTACATCTGCCAGTGAGTTCACAAATCATTTGAGCTGATACGGCAACAGAGTATCTTCAAACACTAAACATAAAAACTCAAGAGAAAATAATTGTTTACTGTGTGTACCATTGTAAGTAAAGGACTGCCACTTTTTTAATTATTTAACTTAAATACTCTAATTATGCAGTTCAAAGTTGGTTGCCAAACTGATCTTGCGACAGGTAAAGATGGTTAGATTAACAAAAGAGTTAATTTGTAAACTCAATTGATCATGCATTCTCCAAGTCAATTAAGTTAATAAGAGGTCACAGGAGGTGCTAAACCTATGGCAGCACTCACAGGGTAGGGAAAGTGCTTGGGGAGGTCACCAATTCATGAAAATTCCTATTAAGTCAGTACAAATCTAAATAGAGTTGAAGCCATAGTATGTGAACTGAATGGTGTATATTTAAAATCTCAATTCAACAGAAACAGAGTAAGTTAAATTACCAGTGATTACATTAATTAAGTTCAGTCGTGAATTTTTGTGAGAAAAAAAATAAGTACAAATCTAATGCTTTGTGAAAATGCTCAAAAGGTCTTTACTGCATCCAGGCAGGAATGGAGATCCATTTTTCCAGCAGAAATCAAGGTTTAAGAACAGTACTGGCATTGGGTTGGATGGTATTAATGGTATAGAAAGCATATCAGTATGAATTTGGCCTTGACTATACTGTGTTGATTGGTAGCACTCTCACTGATCTAGGACATGACGTAACTACACCATATGCGAGGCAGAAATGCACTAAACTGTGCCTACTCTGCTGGACCAGAGGAAGAACAGTCTGCATCAGCAAAATGTCTGGAAGGTGCAAAAGCCCATGCTGCTTTATTTAAAAACATAGAAATGAATGAACACATCATTACAATACAACAGAAGAGAAGTTAGTTTGGATTTTGTTAGTTTGTTTGATAGTGTAACTGCAAAAAAAACTGAAGAAATTGTGTAGCTACGGGTTTGGACTAATTTTTTCCACCAAGAAAGACCACCAGTTTTTTGAGAACTTCTATTTTTCATCATAATATGTGGTATGATGTCCTAATAATGTACATGAAAGAGTAAATAAAGATATTTTTTACAACAAGCATAACAACTATTCTTTGTATTTTGAATTGTGGTGAAATACCATAAACAAGTTACTAGTCCTTCGGTTGCTGCCCCCGCGACCCGAACCCCGGATAAGCGGAAGATAACGGATGGATGGAAGTTACTATTCCACTACACAATCATTAGTGCGGTAATGTAAAATTACTAATATGCCCACAATCATACGTTTTTGGACTGTAGACAGTAAAGGTGTAAATAATAATTGATTTGAATTGATGCATTGATTATACAGGCAGCGAATCGATGCGTCTGCAAGAGTATCGATTAATGTGTTTATATTGCTCTCTTTTTGTTTGCCTATTTTTAACATCTGCTGAGATGTATGCATAACACCTGCTTTAACACACAGGTGGCACTCCCTCATTTTCTTCCAACTTCCCTTATACTTTACAAGAGGGAGAAGTCAAGGAAGGTTGAATCAAATGCCTCCCGTATTGAACCGATACACGATTTTCATTAAAGGATTTCTGCTTCTCCAAATACCAGCGCTGCACACAAATGCCGCACATTGTCAGATACACAATACTCCAACCTGTCTTTAAAGCCAAAACACTAATGCAAACTGTAAAACATGTCAGTGAAGTTTTATAGTGGTGCACAGTGGACTGATCAGACAGCATTCATCAGAACAACACTGTAGACATGTAAGAACAAATAAGACCCAAACATCAGTGTTACAGCAATTCATACCATCACATCTTTACATATCAGTTCCGGAGACTGATACGATATTGAACATAACTGTATGTTTCATATCTGGTGGTGCTTTTTAAATATATAATCAAACTTCTATAGTGTGATAAACATTCTAAAAATACAATGGAATTTAAATCAAAATAGAAACAGAATGCTGTTTTTGTATTATCAATAAGAGGCAAATGGTTTATTTGAAATTTAATAGATATAATAAAAATAATTGAGTATTGAATCAAATCATATTGTGAAAAATCTGTAAGTATTAAAAATAATTGAATTGTTGGCTTGAAAAATCAACCACACCGAATTATCATGAACACTATTATTTACACCTCTAACACACAGAGACTACAGCTCCTGAAATAACACAGGCACTCTGTAAAAATAAAAGCATCTTGTCGCCCCGTCCAGGATTTAGAACCAGGGCTTTCCTGATGTGTGATTAAAGCACTATTCACATTGCCATGTGGCTGATTGTTGTAGGCACAGTGAAGGAGATGTACAAATTGTAAAACTAATATGGTACAATGCAGCCTGCACCCTGCAGAACTCAAGGGTTTCAAGTACAACTGTGTTTGTGTACACTGTACATTAAGTTAAACCTAGCTGTTTTTATAAAGTATTTAACTTATTCTTGGTTCACAAAGCTTTAATTTCTACTTAGGAATCATTCCAAATAACAGTTCATTAAATGATAACATTACTAGCATATAATAATTGGCAATATTTAAGGCAATTCTATATTTTTGCATTGGACTTTCATCAAATTTTTGCTTGGATTCTGCTCATGCCTGATAAATGCACAATTGTACATACCTGATTTTATAGTCCCATTAATAAGGAGTATTGCTTAATGCCTGTTTGTGTAGACATGAACAGCTCACATGCAGAGCAAGTTGTGTCAAACAATAAAATGTGACCTAAATTGCCCAAGTCCATAAAGAAGCTCACCTCAGGATGCTAGGTTTAGAAATAAACGAATAAGCTTTTTCAACATGGACACTATTCAGGAGAGGTGGCGGGTCTGACTGGGGCCATGATCCAGCCTATAATAAAACGTATGTGGAACAGGTGCAGATGAGCAGAGCGGTATTTCTGTGCATTATAGTCTGTGCTTTCTCCAACCCCCTTACCTCCGACGCGTATATTTTGGAGGATCGGATTAGGCAGTGGGACTGCGTTGGATTCAAATTGGACGATGGGTGAGGGAGCATGGACTGAGGCTTTGGGCTGATTGAACAGAGATTGTGCAGAGCGGAACTGCATTATGACAGACTTCCCGGCAACGCGTACAATATGTCTGTTTCAATAGAATTCCATAGAAGACCGAACGAGCGCGCACCGGGACACGGAGCACAAACAGAAGAACGAGGACTGCTCACGGACTTCGGCTTTTTATCCGATTTGTGATTTCTGGTTTCCGATCTCAGCCGTGATCTGTAGAAGCGGCGTAAATGGAGCGTCTTTAGACTGAAGGAGAGCGTTACATAAACACGGGACGGGAACGCGCGCACATGGAGGACAACAAGCGCAGCCTATACGCAGAGCCAGGACATGCGTCAGTACTTACGATGCCGCGCGGGAGCAGCAGCAGGCAGCAGCACGGGCGTCTAAAGCAATCCCAGCTCTGCGTTCAAACGCACTGCACACTACAGCGGGAGTCCGCCTCCAGACGACGTGCCGCTCACGAGATCGCGCTGCCTCCCAGCCTGCGACCCAAACCGCATCTGATCAGCGGCCTAGAGACGGTCCGCCAGCGGGCGGTGTGCTCCGGCTAAGGGCTTCTAATTGGCTAAGAAACAGGTGGGAACGCCCACAACCGGGACTCCATAATGCGTCGGACACAGGAGGCCGGATCTGCAGCTTCGAACTTGATTGGCTAGAAAGGCAGCGTGGGGAAACACGCTCACGAACAGTTTATTATGCAGCTCTGCTTTCTGCTTTCACTCAGTGAGCTTTTTTTTTTTTCTTGATTTCGCCTACATGAAGGTCGAGTGGACAAGTATAGAATATTTCTGCCCACATGTCCATAGAGCTAAACCCTATATTTCCACTTAAAATGCGATGTGATTTAGATTTACTTCTGAATCACGCTTTTCGATAAAATTCTACCCCACACAGGACTGATTAATGGTGGCATCACTATATCATCACTGCTGATACCAAATCGTGTGCTCTTTAACCTTCATAATGCAGTTTTAAATTTAAAATTTGGATTCGTTAGACCGATAGCACAGTGGCTTAGTGGTTGGCACGTTCGCCTCTCAGCTCTAGGGATTCCTGGTTCGAATTCCCATTTCGGTGGAGTTTCCATGTTCTCCCCGTGTCTGCGTGGGTTTCCTCCGGGTTCTCCGGTTTCCTCCCACAGTTCAAAAACATGGATCAAGTCAATTGAGTTCTCCAAATTGCCCCATGTAGAGTGTGTATGTGTCTGTGTGAGTGTGTGCCCAGCGATAGATTGGCACCCTGTCCTGGGTGGATCTGCCCAGCGCCCGAAATGTTCTCCCCTGGATGGGCATGGGAACCCCCCCCCCCCCGCGACCCTAATATAGGATAAAGCGGAAGATAATGGATGGAATGGATTTGTCAGACCACTGGTCAGTTTTCCACATCATGTCAGTTCATTCGTAACTAAGATCAATCTCATCAAGGGAGACAGTGTTTCTACGTGTTGTTAATTTAGTCATAGGCTTGTGGTCAAGAAACCAGCCTTGTAATCTGAAGACCTGAAGAATCATGGTCCCACCAAGTACTATCTGCTAAATGGGCAAGGCAGCTAACTGTAATTGATCCTAGGGTACCATATACAAGGGCACACAGGGCATGTGTGCTCACTTCACCCAGTGTGTGTGTATGCGTGTGCTTCATTGCAATGTGGAGAACAAATTCCTCTGTGTGTAAAGCACAATAGATCAGGAAAATAGTGTAGGCAGAATAGATCACTTTATCACTGTAATGTATAGTTTTTCTGCATGGTAGACTTCAGACACACATTTGTGACTGCAATTACAAACTGTTTACATAATACATAGAATTCTGTAGTTTGTGTGGTGGTAATTAATGCACAAATATAATGTTGAGTTTTTTACACTGTTTAGAATATTTTAGTGCTTCTCTCTTGATCGCAACTACAAATATTATTATATTGATTACCATTATTATCAAGATTAGTAGTAGTAGTGATTTGTTATCTATTCTGTACATTTGATTAACTTACTATAAACTGATTTGAGTACATTTTGACTTTCTGATAATTTCTCCTCTGCTTTAAAAATGTCTTAAAATGCTTATAAAGACATATTTCAACCTTTTGTTTTAAAGATTAGGATGCTTTATAAATAACTTACTATGATATGCTCATAACTTTGTGATTAAATTATTGACTGACTGCACAGTGGATTAGTGGTTAGCACATTCGCGTCTGAGCACTGGGGACTCCAGGTTCAAATCCCAATCTTGGTTGAGTTACCATGTTCTCCCCATTTCCACGTAGGGTTCCACCATGTTTTCTGGTTAACTCCCACAGTCCATAAACATGGATTCCAGGTAAATTGCCCATATAGTGTGTGTTTGTGTGTAAGCGGATGTGCCCAGTGATTGATTGTCGTTCTGTCCTGGGTGTATCTGCCCAGTGCCTGAAACTTTCTCCCCTTGGGCATTTTCTGCACTGCTGAAACATTTAGTTGCATAAAGCATGTTAAATAGATATGAATATGTGCCTTTGCATGCACAGTAAAGAATACACAGAAGAAAAATAACATTATTCCTAAATTTACCATCTACCTAATGGAATTTGCACAAGTTTGAACCAATTACACAGATTCACTTGTGTTATATCAACTACATGAGTATACTAAACATGACACTTAAAGTCTTGTAATCAAGTTACAAAGCAGAAATTCAACTTGCACAAAAAGTCAAATGGAAGTACAAAAAATATATTTGTAACTTGTTTTAAAGAAGGACAGTGAGAAATTGTGGATAATGTGTTTATTTTTCGTAGCATGGAGGCTCTGAAACAGAAAGATCTGCTACTAGCAGGAAACAATTTAAATTTTGTTTTAAAAAGCAAAGAGAGATGTTATGGAAAGGCACAAACACCAGGTTCTAAATAAAATGCTTATTGTAAAGTATTACAATGGTAAACCTATGTTGTGGAGACAAGATTTTTTAGTCAGGCCTGGGCAGTTGGTCAAGACTGAGGTTAAAATGGAAAATACCATCTGCTAAACAGCTGATAACAGGTGGTTCACCTTCCTACATGACTCTAAACACACAGCCAGAGAAAAAGACACTAGTTTGACTGTTAAGTTGATTGTCTATAAGTGACAGAACCCAAAAATAGTTATTTGGCTAAACTTAAAGTGAGGTACCTTTAATGTTGCTTTTAAAGTTTTATTAAACTCTGAAAAAGAAATAAACTATTTTAAAAGAGTTTTTAATGGGGACTGTAAGTGCCCTGCCTTGTGGAGATGCACATAAGGTCTGGGTTTGCATTTTATTAACAGGTTTTACTAAGTCTAGAATGATGAACTTTTGAGAACAACAGAATAAATAAAACAGGAGTACATACATTATTTCAACAAATTTATAGAATTCCCTATATTTATTTCATGGTCCAAATACTATTTACTTTTTTTTAAAAATGCTTCACAGTAATAGATAGATATTATTTGAGTCCAAGTATGTAGTTTCAATGTGTAAAACTTGTGATAGTATTTATCCCGTTATGGTCTTCAGAACATTAAAATGAAGAAAAATTCTGCTCTGATACACCAGTCAGTGAATGACATCAGCCTGTATAATCACTAGTGTCTGTGGCATGAGAATCCCCCCCCCTTTTTTTGGTTCATGTTAAATGGAACTTGCTACCTTGATTCAGCTTTGTCATACCTTTAGGCATCTAAAAATCGGTTTGTGCAAGCATGTTAGAAGAGTAGCTAATACATAAATTAAAAATTTGTCTGCCTGGGGTTTACATCAAAACCTCAAATTTAGTATTGCAATAAAGCATTAAACATGTTTGGATTTTATGTATAAATTACATCACCTTATTATCTGAGAATATGAAAAGAATCTGGTTACAACAATTGTTATTGATTTAAATGAAGAATGGCTTGGTTTGATTACATTCCACTTAACATTTCAGACTGCATAAAATGCTGCTCTTGTCAACAAATACCTGTGCCAGAAAACTAAAAATATAATTGTTTCCAGTGGGCTCTCCAAATGGTTAGATGAGGATTTTTGCCAGCAATCCCTGCAGTCATTATAGAAACCTGTGGTTTGTCTTCATTCTGCATTCTATTTCAAAAGCATCTGTATTTAAAGTTTGTTTTGCCAAAGCCCACATGTACTAAATGCTGTACTTACTGTTTGGAGGAGGTCTGCACATGTTTATCAATGGACTAATACATGGATTTAATATAATTTTGCAAATAATTTGATTTTCATAGATTCCAAAAGACTGATGGGTTTAACAGATGACATAAATAAACAGCACACAGCATGATGTCATCGGTAGAGACGAACACATGCTTTTATAGTGTGGAGTTTCTTGTAAAGACACTTTTATATTCTATAACACAACTTTTGTGAACTGCATGAGTAATCTATGTACAGTATGTATGTGTGTATGTGTCAAGTCTTGAAAAAGAGAAGAAGGTTTTATATTGGTACATATACATCTATTAAAATTTGACTTGCAGTATATTTTCATACTTCAGTACTGATTAATACTTTTCCATTTACATGAAATATTGTGACCTTATTTTCCCAGTGAGATTAAAAAATATAAATCATGACAGATGTTTATATTACTTAATACCCATGTTAACCAAAGAGTGCTTGATGGTAATCTATTACATGGAAATTTTTTAATTCTGAACATAACTAGGTTAGTCCACAGAGCTGTGAACTCTAACCTAGTTCAAAAGAGAGGGAAATAAATCAATACTGCATATGATTTTAAGAGATCACTTTTTATTAATCATTCCGTTCTGAGATCTCAAGGGCAGGGATAATGGATGGTACATGGATGAGTGATGAGAGACTATTTTATTTCTTCTGAAAGAAAGAAAAATATTGCAGATTTCATTCACAATGACTAGTGGAGCAATTTTAGAATACCATAACTTAGTTATACCAAGCTTATTTGGTAGTTGCTACCAATGAGGCTAGCTACTTCTTTCTAAATTGATTTAGCTTGGGGTAAAATCTTGAAATTCCCAGACCAGATTGCAGACAGCAGTCAGTAAGTTACATTGAGTTGCATCAGAAGAAAGTAAATTGGCTGTGGTTACTTTTGTTTATATGTCAAAATCTGCAGTTTTAATGTGCTTGATTTAAGTGGTTAAGGGGCTACAAAACCTGCCAAAATTCACTATGATAGCATGTTACCGTTATTACCCTAGTCATCTGTTTAAAAAAATAAAAATAAAAAATAAAAAAGTGGTAATATAAAAGTAAACCCATTTGAGGTGAAAAAATTATCCAGAAAATGAACCAAGTGACCAAGATGTAACATGTCAAACTACACACATGATTAAGGATTATAATAATAATACGTTTTATTTTAAGGGTGCCTTTCTGGCCACTGATGAACATCCTACAATTTTATAATATAACATATAAATTATGTTATATTTCACAGGCTGTGAAGCTGTTTGGCCTTATGCTTCAAAGCATAGTGAATAATAAATGATAATCATCATAATTCCTGTATGAGTGTTTTTAAAATACTGGTGCTCTCCAGTTGTCAAACTCTAAAAATGTAAGCAATTGTCATTCAGTTTCTAAATTACATTCTCAAAATAGACCCTTAGATAATAACTATCTAAATATCAATTGTAATTTATGCTCTTCACTGAGGTGTTGAGCACAACCAATTTTCCACTACTCTGAAACTGGTGACTGCCCATTAAAACAATGAGACATTATCATACATAGTTCAGCTTCTATTGCATCATTAATACAGCATAATATATTTAGGAGGTCTAGCTATTTCAGGCATATCCACAAATAGAACAGGTGGTAAACTATGCACAAGCTGTGTATATATAGAATTGGGTATAGACAATTGGCTTTAGACGGTCTGTAGGTAGTTACCAAAGCTACAGGGCTGTTGTGCTAATCAACCATCAATGTAATTAAAAAATGAACTTATTCTTTCATTTAAGAATTAAATTTATCTGATAAAGCAATGGTCCAATAATAAGAACCATTTCATTGAGTTATGTAGTAACTATACAACTAGGATTTTGAAGTATTGGAGCTTCATCAGGATGATCAGCCCTTTCTTGACTAAACAGGCTACTCAATTGCTAGTCCAAGCTCTCAGCCTCTCCAAGCCAGACTGCTGCACTGCATTGCTTGCCACTCTCCCAGATTGAACAATTAAGCCTTTACTGCTGATCTAAAACTCAGCAGCTTTTCTTGTGTTCAACCTAAGTGAGCCCATGTTGTGAGGCATTTTTGTGGAAACATTTAGAATGTGCTAACCAGATAACCAGAGCTCATAATCTCCATTACTTTTTAATCTAATTGAACTTAACCTACATTTTTTTGTGTTACCATGAGCACGCTTAATCCTCCACGCCTGAGATGTGAAGACAGAACTAATCCATTAACTGCGATGCAACGGCATTATTTTACTATTTACAGTATATAATGTAGTTAAAGGTTTCATAAACCCCTTCCACACCACAAATCAGTAGTTATGGAGAAAACCAGTTACACAGCTATACACGAAGCATATATGCTTCATATGTTGTAGTGGAGGACCAAGGTTTCAAGCATTTAATAAAAGTTGCTAGACAATTTAAAAATCTGAAGCTCCAGACCCCAATCACCCCCCCCCCCACACACACACACACTTTATTGTGCCGTACTGTGAGGTCCATACCTGGTGTGAACCTAACTGTGACTTTTGTCTTCTGTTTACCGTTACACGGTATCCACTACTCATCTTACTTTATTGGCTTCTTATAGCTGCCCGTATTTAATACAAGGCACTGATTCTAGCCTACAGGAGATGTCTGGATCTGCTTCCACTTACCTTGACTTTATTTCCCAAAGATACAGCCTGACTTGTTTACTGTGCTTAGGTGATGAATGTCTACTGTTCCTTCAACCTCACTGTGGTGCCAATTCCAAGGTGCTGGATCTGGAAATTCTCAAGCATACTTCCCTACTGCCAATCAAGCCCGGTGCTGGTTACTCACATCTTCAACATACGATATATACACACACACACACACAGGAGGTAGTCCAACGCTCTTTTAAGACTCCTTCTTCTCATCTTCCTGCATAGAAGCACAGACAATTAACACAGACAAGCCACAGATAATATCTTTTAGCATACCTTTTTTCCCTGGTTCCATTGTAACAGCATTTAGTCGACAAACATCTCGGAACTAGAAACATTTTACAAAGCAATGGTGTGCTGCAATCAGATATTAGCTAAACAAAAACAATTTTGATGTAATTTTTTATATTGTATTTATCTATTTTCTGCAAATCGCAATAACATAAAATTTTTTAAAACATTACATTTTGGTTCAAAAATCTAATTAAGTAAATTATTTATTTAAAGAAACTCCAACTCTTGCATAAAAATAAACACTTTCTATTAAATAATAATCAATTTATATTACAAAATACATATATAATTACAAAATGCATCTTAGACATCAGTAGAGATTCTGTGTTTTAAATACTATCCTGCTATTTCTGAATGAATTAAGCCATAGCATTCTTCAAGGACTCACCACAAGGGTGGAGTAATTGTGGTAGAAGAGGCTGTGTGCTATTTTAGCTCTTGTGAACATAGAAACTTATTTCTGCCCTGCAGTGTTGATGTGAATGCTGCAGTAGTAGGTTAAGCAATAACCTTCCAACAAACTACTTTTAATTTGATAAGTGTTTGTTGCTTATATTTATGGTAATCCTGCACAGAGCATGACTTGTACAGTGTGTTTTTCTGAATGTGTATATGTATGTGTGCATGTGTGTATAGATAATATGACTCATTCCTTTGTCCCTGGGCAAGAAGTGATAAAAAAGACCTGGCAGCTAACAGCTCCTCATAGTTAGCAACCACAGTCACCAGAGGGGTGATGGAAAGGGTGAGGATATGTAAGAACAAAGGGGCCCATCTGCCCTTCAATTTCCTTTGCCTCCTAAGGAACAAACGGTCACAGAGTAGCAAGAGAATGGGGAGATGTTGCTGTACAAAGACAACAATTAACAGCATTTTAAATGCATCTGATATTGGTAAAGGTTTGACTGCAATTATGTCAATAAAAGCTTACAGTGAATGGAATATAACAGGTGATATGTAAGCTGTAAGAACTCTAAAGGTAATATTACTGCAGTTTTTAATTGAAAAAAGGTTGGGAGAAATTCCCTGGACAGGTCACCAGGGCATGAAAGTTAAGACACACAGACAAACAGTCAAGCACACATTTACAACGAAATGAAAGATAACATCTTAACGCTAAACAATATAACTTTCTTTTAAAATGTGGAAAATATAGTTTTTGTTATTATTATGTTAGAATATTGCTATTCTCTTTTGACAATATGTACTAATGAATTATTGCAGAACTAAAACTACATTAAAAATGTAGCAACTAGAGTCTTCACTACAACTAAAATGTTGGATTATATTAGTTTTGTTTCAACACTTATTTCGCAACTAATACAAAGATCTATAGATCCAATAAACTATTTGATTGGATAGCACAAGGAGTGAACTTTCACCCATCCATTATCTTCCACTTAATCCTCTACGAGGGAGGGGTTCCCAATGTCCAACCAAGGGAGAAGTTTAGGGCGCTGGGCAGATACACCCAGGACAGGGTACCAATCTAATGCTGGGCACACTCACTTACACAGACAAACACACGAACACACACTATTTGGAGCAATTTACAGCATTCAATTTACCTTGAATCCATGTTTTTTTGGACTGTGGGAGGAAATTGGAGTACCCGAAGGAAACTCACACGGACACGGGCAGGATTGCAGAGGATTGTGTAGGATGTATGGTTAACCCTCAAAATAAAATTTGGTTAATACAAGGGACTTATTGTGCAACTTCAAATTAAGTTGAATAAGTTCACTCCAAGGCAGCACAGTGGTTTAGTAGTCATCACATTCGTATCTCAGCGTTGGGGATCCAGGTTCGAATCCCAATGTGGGTGGAGTTTTCATATTCTCCCCACGCGGGTTTCCTCCGGGTTTTCTGGTTTCCTGCCACAGTCCAAAAACATGGAGTCAAGGTAAATTAAATGCTTAAAATGACCCCTTACAGTGTGTGTTCATGTAGGTGAGTGTGTCCAGTATCCAGTGCCAAAATATTCTCCCCTGGATGGACAACGACTCTTATAGAGGATTAAGCAAAAGATAATGAATGAAGATTTATTTAAGCACATAATCATACTGACTGATTTTGACTACAGAGAATATACAAAAAAATCTTGATACAAACTGTGTATAAAGATTCTATTTTCAAATTTTCAGTAAATTGAATGCACAGAATTCAGGCTTATGACTCCAATTTCTCAAAGTGTCTTAAATATAGGAATAGGAAATGTATATTTTCATTTCATACAACCACTGAAAAACATTGATCTCAAGAATAGTCCTCTGTGATGAAGCATAATGTCCCAGCAAATAACCACTGTGTTGTTGAACTTGCAATGTTCAATGTAGAACACTAATGAGAACCATACTACTAAACAACATTGAGGCATGGAGAAAGACTGATTTAATCAAAAGCATTCCACTGTACACCACTGTCTTGGCCTAGCTCATCCACACACCCACACTGTTAGTTTTGAAAGTTTGCAGATGTGCTTTTCATAGATGAATATGCATGTGTGCATCCTGGTAAGTTTGTTGAGAAACTGCTGCAAAGTATAGAAATTAAAAATGTTGTTATAAAATAAAAATGTAGTTATGTAACATAAATGATAATTAAAAACTTATGTTGTTATTAACAGTTTTAAAACATACTGATGCTCAAAGGTAACATTGCATTAATTCCCAGCTTCAGTACAGGTATTTATACCTATGAATCAAGCCAGGAGCCTGTTTATTCTACTTCATGGCAGTAAACTCCTCTTCAACAAACATAAAAGATCTGTCTTTTATTAAGGACCATGGGAAAAGTGGGTGTGTGTATAGTTTTGTGAGGCAATCTGCCAAGCAGACTGGATATTTAATGTAAAATTGACAGCAGGAATTCTGTTCAAACTTCAAGTGGAGACATGCAGATGTCAAAGTAGACAAATTTTGCCATTGTCAGAATTAGAAAAATGCCAAAACTATTTCTGTTTTAATATATTATATTGTGTTAATATATTACATTGCATATTGTTATATTAACTGGCTGTGGAGTGTTTTGCACAGACACTGTATTACACAGATTATTAAAATGTTGCTTGGACACGATATGCTAATATGTACCAATGTTGCACTTAATCTCCCTTTACAATATTCTTAATATTGCATATCACAGTGCAGAAACCAGCTACGTTTTTTTTTTTTTATTACTCTTATATGAGCATTAGCAACATTGTGCAGCATTAATTAAGATGCCTAAAAGTTCATCAAGAGATGTGGAACTATTTAAAAACATTTTTTTTTTGCTTTATTATGCTGCCTGTGTCAACTTATACAGAAAATATTTAATGTGACCTGCTAACAAAAAATGTCTATGCTAATGACTACTTTGTGGTACTATTATTTTTAATTGATAGAATCTGGACTAGTGGCTTTGCAGCATGGTGGATAGTGGTTAGCATGTTCGCCACGTTCAAGGTAAATTAAATGCTCTAAATTGCCCATATAGTGTGTGTGTGTGTGTGTGTGTGTGTGTGTGTGTGTGTGTGTGTGTGTGTGTGTGAGTGAGTGAGCGTGCCCAGCGATAGATTGGCCCCCTGTCCTGGGGGTGTATCTGCCCCCCCTCAGTGGTGTTACTGCTTACACCACTGAGTATATTCAGAGGGTTTTTTTTATTATTAAATAATGTTTTCTATTTTATCCAAAGTGACTTACAAATCAGGTCAGTTGGCCACAGCACCCCTGGAGCAATAAGGGTTAAAGGTCTTGCTCAAAGACCCACATTGGTAACTTCATTAGAACTGGGATTTTAACCCACAACCTTCAGATTGAGAGCCCACTCTAATACATGATCACTGTCCCTGTTGAAAAAAAAAACAATAGCATGCAAATTAAATCAGCTTCCAAATTATTTACTTTTGGTAAAAAAAAAAAAAAAAACGTAATAAACAAAACTGCTACTTTTTGAAACAGCTATTAATAATATTAAAACTAGTGTGAAAAAATTTATAGGCGTTGATGATTATAGGCCTAAAAATGATTATAGGCCTTGTTTAATCATTTATGTCCTCATTTAATGATTAAAAACATGTTATTAATAAAATTATCCTTATATCGTGCTGGTAATATAAGGCTAACTGAACAACCTGCATATATTAGAAATTAGTCTGCAGCCAAACTCTGGGTTAGCACTGTAGCATGATATTTCAGGAATGTGGTAAAACAGTTGTGCAAATAAAACTATAATACAAATACTAAAATAATAACAATTTTACAAATGCATAAAGAGGACGTGAAGATAAGTTATTGACGTGTTTGAGAGTAAAAACTGGAGGTACACAACAGTAATAAATAATTTACATCTTCATGTGAAAAGTGGATTCAGTTTTTCAAAAATTTCTAACAAAACTTAACACGGTCTGCAATTATTGAAGCAAATATGTTTTCTATATTCATATTTTTCAAAGAATTTATTGTGCTCATTACACTTCTTTAATTAACTTATTTAATGCAGCAAATCTGCTGTGGTAACATTTATCATGTATATGGAGAGTTAACCAGCCATAACAAGTATGTAGCCATCTGAAAATCCACATTTCTGTACAATCTGGCCTGTGTCGCCAAATTTGATTCCCTGAAAGTAGTTCCCATGAGTGCTGTACTCAGAAGCAAGGACAGAGAACAAGCCTGTCACCTGTCAATCATCCATCCCATGTGGACTCAGCAGCGCCAACCCAACAAAAATCCTAGTGAAAGTGCATTGTCATTAAACAGGAATGGCTATCACAGACTCCGACTGAGCCTTCTTTATCATTAAAAGATATAGTCCAACAGGAATTCTCATGCTTGCAAATTTTACAACCCTTTCCACACCCATTTCACAAATACACACACCATGTTCTCAGATGCAGGTCCAGTATACAGGCTTGGCAAGCATCTCCCCTAGGCCAGGAAATAAGCCCGCATGAAAGGTTAACCTCAGGAATGAAAAACATTCCCAAATGAATCCATAACACCCATTTGTTGAATGCCTGGTTTGCTCTTATGAGAGACTAATTACAAAGGAAATTCTTTATTGAATTTCAGTTGAAATTTTTCCAGAAGAGCGAAAAGCCTCAGGCCTACCAGCATGTATCTGCAGGTTACTGAGTTTGACTGTCAGGAATAACAAATGGTGTTTAATCACCTCATGAATCTTTGAACAAAGCAAAGAAAACAACGTTGATTCTTATGACTGCTGTGCTTTTTATGAAAGGGACATAAGAGTAGAGTACAGACTTGAACTGGGTACATGTGTTGGTTAATGATGGTAATGTTTTGGTGTTTCCTGGGAAACAATGCAAAAAACATTGTGAAAATAATTTGTTGTTTTTTTTCCAATTGAGTCTTCAAAGTGCAGGATGAAAATTTGTTTCATAAGTTTCATGAGAAATTTTGTTCCAAATATTAATATTTTATCAAAATCATGCTTGAATGGGGTTCCTAGTTATTATAAGTTATTATACTGTTATTTTAAGGCTGAATATGTTGGCTTCTCTCAAGGTTGTAAATAATAAAATACTTTTCTTTACTTTTTTTTTTTAACATTTTGTGCTGTTGTTTTTTTTTATTAATTTTTATTACATTGCTATCAGTTATACATCCAGCACAATCTGTCATTGTTAATTGATTGCATTGATTGCAACTACACATGTGCATGATACCTAATAACGAATGTCATTATAAAACTATAAAATTAAAGCTCATGAAACAATATTTCATCCTGAACTTAATAAAAAGAAGAACAACCCAAAATGTTATTATGAAGAAAAGACTTTTATTATTTACAACCTTGAGAGAAGCCAACATATTCAGTCTCAAAATTAATAACTAGAAACCCCATTCAAGCATGATTTTGGTAAAATATTAGTAATATAGCACCATATGCAAGTATATGGCTATATTACACCAACATAATCCCAAAATCGATAACTACTCATCATATTTCGGTGCATATTAACTATTCATTCATTCATTATCTCCCGCTTTATCCTCTATTAGGGTCGCGGTGGGGTTCCCCATGCCCATCCAGGGGAGAACGTTTTGGGCACTGGGCAGATAGACCCAGGACAGGGCGCCAATCCATCGCTGCATATTAACTTTTTTTTTTTTATTATTTTAAAAAACAGCAAATTCATTTATTTTCTAATCTTTAAAATAATTAGGGTTCGGGACTATGGGAGCATTAGCACTCATAAGAAAATGTGGGGAAAAACCTGGACAGGTCCTCGGGCTGTAGCAGAATTACATATTTACCTAAAAATTCCATAGCAAATGTGCAATGCAGATAAATATATTAATTTACACCATCAACTGATTTACCCAATATAGAGACACGAACTTTAACTTCAAACTGTGAATAAACTTCGTTAGTATAAAAATATTAACCACAATCCAGTTAATCAGACTTTGCCCTTTGGTATTAATTAACCTTTATATGACCAGGCAGAACAGATAATATTCAAGTAAATATGAGGCTATCATATTTTAATTATCATAAAAATTATAAGAAGCGGTCCATCATCAGTACAACAGTGAATTCAAGACCAGAAAAATTACTGGCTAAATATTTATTAAAAAAATACAAGAAAAAGATTATGTTAAAATTATAATTATTCAATTAATCAAATAATTCAATATCTTCCACTTAATCATCTATTAAAACCTGAAGGAAACCCACGCAGACACCAAATTGGGATTCAAACCTAAATCCCCAGTGTTGAAAGGCAAAAATGCTAACTACTAAGTCACCATGCTGCTCCTTTCTAAAGAATTTATAGGACATTTACTTGCAGCAAAAATTGTTAATAATATTTTTCGAAATGTGGGGACATTTTGTAAAAGAGTATAAATTGAAATCTGTGATTTGTAAATTGTTCAATTTACCTCAATTCAGCTAACTAAAAAATATGTTTTATTATTTTCACCGATTAACATTTTTTATTTTATAAATATAAACAAATTCAGAACAAAATTCCAGAGGAAGGTTTAACAAGTAGGGGGCATGGTGGCTTAGTGGTTAGCACATTCGCCTCTCAGCTCTAGGGATTCCCGGTTCGAATCCCCATCTGGGAGGAGTTTCCATGTTCTCCCCGTGTCCGCGTGGGTTTCCTTCGGGTTCTCCGGTTTCCTCCCACAGTCCAAAAACATGGATCAAGTCAATTGAGTTCTCCAAATTGCCCCATATAGAGTGTGTTTTCGTGAGTGAGTGTGTGCCAAGCGATAGATTGGCACCATGTCCTGGGTATATCTGCCCAGCGCCCGAAACGTTCTTCCCTGGATGGGCATGGGGAACACCCCCCCCCCCCACGACCCTAATACAGGATAAAGCAGAAGCTTTGGTTGGATGGGTTTAAGTTTTACCCAAACTAACAGTCTGAACTCTGTAAGTTGTTTGAGTTCTTTCAACTAAGATACCCATGTCTACAGAACAGTGTGCACTAGTAGTCATGTAAACGTAAAACCTTTTATTAACTAACGAAATTAACAATGCTTAGGCACAGGTGAAAAAGTTCAACCTAGCAGCTTTAATTCTGTATAAATATGAATGACTAGACAGATTAGCTAATGGTTGGAACTTCCACATTTATCTTTGTGTACTTGTATTTAGGCTTGTTATTTCCTGCAAAACTCTAGGGACCATAATTTGATTTACCTGACCATCACCTGACATTCCAAAACTGTCTCGATTGGCTAATCTAAATGATCAAATCACACAAATCTTTACCAAAATTGTTAAATATTTATTCATTTAATATATCATTGTTAACAATACCTTGAAATGAATATTCAGCTGTATATTGCAACATTTTACTATTGAAAAAAAAACACAACTCAACAATGTTAACATTTCATCACTTAGCTTCAATATCCATTTTAGTAAGAACACAATCACATACGATTTAGACATCATTAGCCCAGAATTTTCTTGAATGCCAATCTCTTTTTTTATGTCACATAATTATGTAACAGCTGGATGGAATTGTTAGTAGCAGCAAGTGATGGGTAACTGTAAATAGTTTCTAACTAAACCTTGTTTAAAAGGAAAAGAACAATTATTCGGCTATTTTATATTCTCTATTATGCGTTCACCAAAATCTCTATGAGTGATTAAGATGTGTATGCTCTATTACACAAATAACAAATTCTATAGCAGGAGTAAGGAGCTAATTTTGTGGAAGGGGATTAGGAAACACGTTAGATTACTATTGATTAAAGTCGATCAGAGGCCCAGAGCTGTCTGGCTAGTTGTCCCCATCAATGTTTCTTTCGCATAAGGTTCTGGAACTGCCTGGAGGAAACTGGCCTTTGAAACTGGGGCCAGAGTGAGTCACACTAATCTTCTCCCAGCAAATCAGACCCCTCCAGCAGAGAAGAACTGAGGCTATACTCACTTAATGCATTCTCACAAACATGCCCTCTCCCAATCTATACACAGTCTGTCCTTTAAAATGATAATGTGTACAAACATTATTTTCGAACAGTGGCACTATTGTAGATGTAATTGTAAACAACAGAAAAGAGTGAATAGAAGTGGATGATGACAGTAATAATGACACTAAGCAGAAATAAGGGGTAAACATGCTGCTTCTAACAACTGCCATTACTGAGGCTTTTCTTATTGTGTAAAATGATTTGGGACAATGAAATATTCCCCCTCTCCACTCAGAGCTACAAATCACCTCACTGTGTCAATTTAAGCAAGTGGACAGCACAGGTTAAAAAAAAACTGATTGCACCTTTCATGTAGCATATCATAGCAGGCTCACATCAAAGGAAAGATGATCTGACATGAAAGAGCAAAAGCGATGCACGTTCAGTCGGTCGAATCATCACTGCAAACTCATTGCTACCCTCATCTCCTCCATTTCATGAGGTGATCATCAAAGATTCACAAGGCAGCACCTGCTTCTCTACAAAAACCTTTCTGCCTGAAAGTCTTGGAAAATAATCCTTCACTGTGTAATTGTCACCATTTTTTTCTCACATGCATAACCAAAGAAAATCTTTAGCAGACTTTTTGCCATCACTACTATATTCACTCTGACACCAACCATTTCCCAAAAGCCTAAGCTGCATCCTAGATAGTCAGTAGTTCTTGGATTCTATAATGGATTCTTAGCATGCAGCCTCGAAATGTACCCTTTATTCATGTTAATCAAAAATTAAAGGATAAAAAAAAACATAAGTAGAGTTATATTAAAATGCAATTTTTTTTATTAAATAAGTAGTTTTATGTGAACTGTAATTATCAGTTCTACTTGCATGCTGTAAATATTCCGGTTCATCTAATGCTACATACACACATTGTATAAATCAGAAAGTCACTGGGTAATGATTGAATGATTCAAAAATTACTAAAGTTTTAAACTACAGTTGCAAAATGCAATTGTTTTTAGCGATGCAAATCATTCTGCTATGATTAAGCCTGTTTCAGACTTTTGCACTGCAAGTATAACCTTTTTAAGTCATTAGCCAGTGGCAGTGACTTTCTGATGTATCCATTGTGTGCATGTAGCATTAGAGGAACCGGAATATTTACAACTTACAAGTAGGAGTGATAATTACATTTCTATCAAAAGGCTAAGATAAAACAACTACAACAAAACAGAGCTTAAAGCAAGGCCCTGGATTTGGAACCACTTTTTAAGTCCAAATTTGTTGTATTTAGCTGGAAACTATTACTGTGCTTTTTGTGTTTACCCTGGCATAAATAATTTTGCTATTCTTTTTGTGTATTCTAATGTATTATTACAACAAGGCAAAATACAATCAAAAATGTGATCTGTGTCTGATGTCTGTGCTGGAACTAATGAAATTCTTAATGACTAGATGATGGCAATACATGATCACTCAGACTAAGAAATATTTTTAGTAAAATGCTGTTTTATTTTATATTGCCTATGCCTAGACACAGCCCTGCTTATCTTAGAAATAATGCAGCAAGACAGTACATACACAACATACTCTCTTAACCCTATAGAGATGATAATTCTCAGTGTGCTACAAGTATTGTATTAAAAATAAATTTAGTCCCAGTACTATACACATTACTTAGCATCACATCATCTGGTGTAATAATTTGCAGTTGTGCTCCATCCAAGCCTTTCAATTTAATAAAAACATTTTAATGTTTTAAATATCTTCCACTTCTTCACATAGTTGTTTCACTATTGCAAAACAAAATAATAATGATATATATAATATGTATTTTGTCATATAAAACATTTTTGATTTATATCATAATAAAAATTGTGTTGCTTTTTGAGAGTTACCAGTGATACATTTAATCAATGGTAAATCCATCTTTTTGACTTTTACTATACATACAGGAGAAAACACATTTACATTAATAATAAAGACATGAGTGGTGTCTAGTGAACCTGGTAAGCCTTACCTCCATTATGCACATTATGCTTACATCTATTATTCAGGAGATGTAATGAGGTGAAACAGATTTGCTTCCCATGTCTTTCATCATTTTAATTTTGTTTTTTCAAGTAATAATTAATATGGTTTTGTCAAAAGCAGTAACATGAAAACACACACACACAAGCACTCGCACAAGCACACGCACACAAGCACACACACTATGATACTGACTGGAGGATAACTACATCACGCTAGTCTCAGTGTCAGACATGCTATTAAATGAAACTCTACAATTACAAATCCTTATTGCACATATACTCACTATTCACTTTATAGAGTACACTTTCTTGTTACGACACTTTTGTTTTCTAAAATAATGGTGTTTTGTTTATCTGCTTTTCTATATATTTTTAGTCACCATTTTTTAGAACCCTCACAGAATGGTGGAGATGTGACAGCTTTGCAGTGCTTCTCTAGTCTGAGTGGACATGAAAGCAATGCTACAGCAGTTTTTAAAGTTGTCACTATTGGACTAAGAATAATCAACCAACTGAAAAAAGCCACCAGCATCCTATAGACAGTGTTTTAGGAGCGCTGATGAAAGATTAAAGGAAAAGGGGGGGAAAAAGTGATGCAACAGATGAACTACTGGACTGAATACACCAGCAGAACTGCTGCACAGAATCTAGTCATGCCAGTGCAAGTATATTAACAACCTACCATAACTTCACGATCACTTATGTGCTAGAATCAACGCAACACAAATAATACCCGTTTTGTGATGGTTCTATGAGAGACGCAAAGTTTAAAGAAAAAAGGGATTTAGAGGAACATGGTTTACAGATTGTAAATATAGCTAAATACTGCATTAAATATAATTACACTACAAAGCACACGTGTATGGTAAATATAGGTAATAACTATACATAAAGAGTGTAAAAACAAATAGTATTTACATTATATTTTATATTACAAATGTGCACATAATACTGGACATTGCAAACTTGTTCTAATTTTAGTTTGTTCTTTAAAAAAAAAAGTTAATAAGACTAATATAATATCTGATAATCATTTGTAATATAAGTAATATGATCAGATATTATATAATATAAATATTTTAAATATATAATTAACACTGCCTAACCTTTGAAAGCTAGTGCCTTCTTACTGTGTTTCATTAGTACATCATAAAGCTGGATCAAGATAAACACACAGTACACATTTTATATCAAAGCCGGGTAAACCATATCTGTCAGCCAGGGCATTAGTATTGATGGAGCAGCTAAAATGTGGTTTCTTAAAAGCCTTTCATATAAACTGTAATTAAGAATGTGTCAAAGAATGATGAATGTTTTCTTACTTAGATATCAAAGCAATCATTCACTCTGCAAAAATGGCAGGCCATTAAGTCATCAAAAGAAAACAACTGGTAATAAGCTGAAAGTAAATCATAACAGTTGCCTTAATAGGTGTTGAGTTTAGGATTACAGTATTCTCACATTTTCTGTTCTACTCATTCCAGACTGTAATACAATTGTCTGTGTGACTCTTTATACCACGGACATTAGTATATACAGAACATGTAGGTGACTGTCAATAGAACAAAACAAGCAATTAAACTGTGTAAGAACACTGTGGCTAAATATTGTCTATATAAACATGTGTTTGGAAAAAAGAACTATATATAGATATTAATAGATTGTGCTTAATATGCATCATCATTAATTTTGTTTGGAATGTGTTTGTTACAGATTAATAAACTTTATGGTAGTAATTAGGAGAACAATTAGAATGCAATTATTCATTTTTCAAAAACCAAGTACTTACTGTAATTTAAAACTTTATATAAAAGGTCACCTGCTTGATATGAATGACTAATGATCCATCTATCTACACTAAGTGACTTTATTACAAACACCAGTTCAGCTGCACAGTCATGTAATCATGGAGTAATCAGTATGCCTGAAACCATGCAGAAATAGAAAATGCTCTTGTTATGTTAACGCTGACTTTAGAAATTGCTGATTCTGTGGCGTTTTAAGCACAACATTTATTAAGTGTTTACACATAAAAATACCAAGTTGACAAGTGTGAACAATAAAGAAGAGTACAGTTTTAAAACCACAGAATAGAAAACTCATTAAACTTTATTCATTTTTAGCCCATTAATCCCCATTAATCAGAAAGATTCATAAAGCAACGGTTCCATAAGCACAGAAAGCAACATCTGTATATATACTTATACTGGCCTTAAGTGGACTCTTTAAACTACATTTATACCACAATGAAATATAATTCATATGAATGATGAACAATAAATATTGAATAATAAATAACATGTGTGCACTCAGTTATTCACTACACTTCCTCAACCAACCTGTATTCTCCTTATTAACAAGCATTGACGTGCTTGTCTGTGACTTTCCTTAAAATGCTAGGTCTCAATCCAAAATCAACCAGCAAGAATATAGCTGACATTTTTTTACCAAGCCTTTTGCACGTTGTATGAGTGGCGGCATGATCATGAATGGGAGTCAGGAGAAAAAAGTGGTCGCCATAGATGCCTGGTAAGTCTTAATAATTTTGAGTGTAGTGGAAGCTGAAATACATCTTGTGTGTGTGTGTGTGTGTGTGTGTGTGTGTGTGTCATGGTATATGTGTCACTGTGCTGAGAAGCACTCCAATTGTACCAATAATTATTTATTTTTTACTTTCAAATCCAGTTTTGAGTTCATTTTACATCTCTCAGTCCTCGTTTCCTCATTCTGTGTAACAAAGTTCCTTCAAAGTTCAGTGTAGGATGTGCCTGCCAACAGTATTCTTACCTCAACCACTAAATCAGCATACCTTAATGAAACTTTAGCGCTCTCAAATAAACCATGTTTTTGTGTACCATATCTGGCTTTAAAGGAATTACGTACTATGAAATCTGAAGCTTTCTACCAGCTTTCAGTCTCAACTTCCTTTTTTCATACCAGCGCTATGCCTTTCTTTTCTATTATTGTCCTAGGAGCACAAAGGTTATTATTTCACTATTAGTATTTTTAGAAATGTCATTAACCTCCCTCAAATTTTTTTATTATGTTTAGTTTAATTCCAGTATTCATCTTTCCTAACCAAGCCAACATATATGAACGTTCATGGAAAAATACAAAATTAAGCCTTTGAATGAAGTTTTTACAGAGTTAACAAAGTTTACAAAAAAAATCACTTATTATGAACTTATTATGTGCAAGTTTTTTTCAACTAAAAGATGTAAAATAAATATTTTAAAAAATAAGAAATTAAAAAAATCTAATCTTATCATTTTAGTAAAATTAATGGCAAGTGGTATAGACAGATGATTGTATAAAGGTAAATGATTCAGTGTTGCACAAAAAAATCAGGCCGAATTAAACTCCAATCATTGTTTGATAAAAAAAAAGAGACTTATAGGGTGAAGGTTAAATCACAAGGTTTTGCTTATTTTAGATCTTGCAGGCTTAGAGATTGGCAGAATTGTTTTCTCCTTGCACACAATAGGAGATTTCAGTGACAGGAAAGAGCTGGACCACGGCACTGTCAGATTTCACACCTAACTGCCTTCTGTGACAAATAGATTTTCCTTGCAGCCTCTTTCATCAAACAGATCATCAGCCGGGACAAAATCCCAGTAATTTACGAAACAGAAAACACTCTCATGTCCACACAAACATTTCAAAATAATGACAAAACACAACATAGCAGCACAGCATATCATTCACAAAGAAGTGGTAACATAATGGATTATACTGTGTTTCAGAACTATACCAAGAGCATATAAAGGCAAATAACACCCTGAGCTTCCCATGGGCCTTCTTCTCTGAACGGAAACCATAAACAAACATGATGGGAATGTAGTTCTGAATTACTTATTTTATAACAACACAATCAGGGCAGATCAAGCATAAAACCCCATATCTGTAAGTAAAATTCAACCGCATGTCAGTATTTTTTTTATTATGACATATTCTTTTTAAACACCCACCATGCTGCTTTGCCAAACTTGTATTTTTTCTTATTGCCATATACAAAACATATACTGTTAAAGATTGCGTCCTTCTGCTTCCCCAAATTAGTCAGGCACTTCAAATACTGTACATTTTTGCATGGCATCTTTTGATTCCTTAGTCAATTTCAATTTCAGTTTCTATTGGCATGACAAATGTTACATTCATATTACCCAAAGCTGGTATACAAAAATGTACAAGATTTCAAAACAATAATTGAAAAATCTAGTCTTTAAATCCATAGATTGCAGGTGCCTGACAGTGCTTCTCTTTTACAATAATGTCAATATTCCTCTGTTGAAATGGCTAAGCCATATAGACCATTTTGAATGTAGACAAAATGCTAGGCTTATTAACTAATAATAGAAGCATTGTCAGTTGTTGTGCTATTACCCACGTGCTGATCTTGCTCTGCACAGGCCCGGCTTTCATTTACACAGCCAATTTTTTACATTGATTTTTCTCTACTTGATAATTTGACAACTAAAATTAAGATGAAAGCGTATAGGGTCTGTGGTCATGATTATTAGTGTGTGAACACAGCATTAGCCTGATGATGTAAGAGTTGGCAAAAACAGCAGGTAAGATGCCCTGAAACTGCCATTGTGCATACATGCTTGATGGATTGCTGTTTCTGTGGAGGCTCTAAGTGATACAATCATAAAATATGCTTAGGGGAGAAAAAAGGCCCAGTCCAGGTTTTGCCAGGCAACAGGACATTTTCAGATATAAAAGATATAGGTGTGACATTTAAATATTTGAACTGCTAATTCTAATGGTTGACTCACCTTTATTAACTGGCTGAAAATTGGTATCCTTAAAAAGGATTTCCATTGCTCAATATGAGAACAATTATATTTAAGATGTTTAAAGCATCGGGTGGCACGGTGGCTTTGTGGTTAGCATGTTCGCCTCTCAGCGCTAGGGATTCCCGGCTAGGTGGAGTTTCCATGTTCTCCCCATGTCTGTGTGGGTCTCCTCCGGGTTCTCTGGTCCCACAGTCCAAAAACATGGATCAAGGTCAATTGAATTCTCCAAATTGCCCCATTTAGAGTGTGTTTGAGTATGTGAGTTTGTCTCAAGCAATAGATTGGCTCTTTGTCCTGGGTGTATCTACCCAGCGCCTGAAATGTTCTCCCCTGGATGGGCATGGGGAACCCCACCGCGACCCTAGTAGAGGATAAAGCGGAAGATAATGAATGGATGGATGGATGTTTAAAACATCTTACATAGCATCTTGGTTAACGATTTTACACTTGGTTAAAATTCTCACATTTTACCCATTACTGAATTTAATGTACCAAAGCACGCATGCACACACGCACAGTCAAAAGTTTAGACACACTTCCTCTTCGTTCTGTATTATATGGTTGCTGCTTTATTTCCAGCAGTGTCAGTGAGGTGTTTAAATGAATCTACAGCAGCATCGCTGCACCAAATCCCCCACACTACATCAGTGTCACTGCAGAACTAAGATTAACCAATACACCACTGAAATTATACTTGTTTTGTGATGGTCCTGATCAATTGAAAGAAGAGAGGACTAACAAAAAAAGAAAACAGTTGTTCCATGGTCTGTAATTGTACAACTATAAAGTTCATCTATGTGGTAAGTAGAGAAAATAGACAATGGAGAAACTCAATGTGTGCAAACTTTTGACTTGTACTGCAGATACATTACAAATGAGTTATACTGTATCATTTTTACAGTAGATTCATTGGGTTTTTTTTTTATAGAATCACTAGACCAATGCCGAATTGGACCCGTTTGTCAAGTGCACAATGAAAAAAAAAAAAAAAAAAAAAAAAAAAAAACTTACCAGCGTAGCACTATAGGTGAAGGTATATTAATGGTTTTCAAAAAATAAAGCAGCTTGGGGATTTAAGTGATTTACAGCACTGAATACTGCAACACCAGAGAGGTAGCTATGGTTTTATAGCCTCTATCATTGCACTCCCTTTCTATTTATTCTCATACTTTTTCTTTATCCAGTCTCTTCTACTTACTTATCATCACTCTTGTATGCTCTGTATGTTATCATTATCTCTACTCATTATCATGTGAAACTGACACTTTAGCACCTCAGATATATATTTTAAATAACTTACAAAGTAACGAGTGAGAATGGAGTTTTTTTTTGACTTTCTCATCAATTAGAAGGCATGGTTTTAAAACAGATCTCATATCTTTGAATCTCATACTTCCTGCCTGTGTTTACTCATCTTATTAATCTTTTACCCAAATATATGAATTTAGAAAGTATGAAACATGAAGCCATACAGTATAGATGATATTAATACTACTAATTAATGCAAAAACTCCAAGACATATTACGATTTTTTAAGAAACATCCCTTCACCAATGTTGGGTTTAGACACAGCCCTTACAAAATCTGACTTTTAAAAACACATTAACAAAAATATTACCAGGCATGTATGGCTACCGCTTTGTTCTCCTCACTCTGCCACCCATTCATGATCATGCCATCACTCCACAAGGTGCAAAAGGCAAAGTCAGTTAAATTAAATAAGTGATTGTTACCTCTTAAACTTCCTAAAGTCCTACTCCTAAACTGATAACTGAATAACATCCAAATATTTTCAACACAGAGAGTCATATTACATATAAATTGAGTTATATTACTGTTTTATATAATTTATATTGTCTTTATATTACTTTTTTTATAAAGTTTTTTATATAAGTTTTTATATAGTTTTATATTACTGAAACAATTTAGCTGCTCAACAGATATCATGGGATTCTTGCTCTACACAAGGGCTTATATATCTTAAATAGGTGACATATCTGGGTTGCATACATATATATTAAATACATGCACTCTGTGTGCATGAAGACATGAAGGTGTTGCTTATGGCATTGTCCTACCAAATTATCCTAATGATTCCTAACAAATCATGAAGAGGATTGCCTTGATGTTCCAATAAAATCCCAATATATGCATCTGTTTGGATCCAAGGAACAGCAAAACATGAATAATAAAAGCAATATAAAATTGAGAATGAGGCACAAACTATACCTGTGAGAAATGTACCACTACAACTTAAACCCCCTCAAGCTTACCCATAGCAAAATACATATTTTATTGGCCTGCGATGAAACAGGAACTGGAGCTGTCCATCATGGCATATCATAAGGGTATGCATGATGCACCAACATATGTAATGACCCACCTAATGATTTCTTAAGCCTAGAAGTGCAGCATCCACTGCATTAGGTTTACATTTATATGTATCTATGCAATATGCAATAGGGACTGATGCATTGCCTATCATGACAGATTATCTGATAATATTTTGGATGGGATGGTCCCATGCTGTATATATATATATATATATATATATATATATATATATATATATATATATATATATATATAGGATGCCTTTATTGCGATGTGCATTAATGTATACATCATGAAATGCATAAATTTATTCGGCAAAAAACTAAACAGTAATATTATTTATGTGGAAGGTTAGCAAATCCTTCTTGGAGTATTTTATATCCAAATTTTGTGCATATATTGCTATAAATAGGCCCCAGAC